>OX421457.1:34423117-34425617 GCA_949126865.1 Montipora capitata | reverse complement strand
TGGGTACAACAGTGTTATGCTACGCTTCAGTGATCATGGAAGAAAAGAAATGTTGGGAGTTGTTAGCTCCAAAGTTTTGACTAGTTTCAGACTTCGGGTGTGCAAACGGACGCAACAGGTAACACCCAACAATGTTGGGAGTTGTTGCACGGCAATGTCGCATCCGTTTGCACGGACCTTGAGAGAGCTTCTGGGTCATGGTTGTTGCATGCCAGACTGCAATGTGTATGTATGTATTGTGTGGTCACAAACTAACGTTTAAAACAACAAAAAGGTTAAACAATAAAGAACAAGCCAAAAATAGTGGCTCTGAAGATGCTTGAAGATTACCTTCTGGTGAACTTTTCTTTACTAAGAATACCACCAGCAATATTATAGCCAAAAGAAAAATAAGAACAACAGCCTGCAAAAGTAGAAATGTGTGTGTTAAGGACAAAGAAAACTAAACAGTTCGATATTTTACTCTATAAATCACCGTGGCAACTAAAACACATGGGATAGCTAATTCAAGCAGCAAACGAGGCCCTGGTTTCCAAACCGGTTTTGAAGCAAGTTAGGCGCACGAAGTTGAATGAATTCCCGTCACGTAGAACGTAGCCATCTGCGGCTCACACGGGCTAATGAAAGCTCAATTCTTTCGAAAATTGCGTTGCTTTCGAGGTCATTTTTCTGGAAGTCAGTATATCAGTGATAAGACAACCGAAATTCGTCAAAACATACCACTACTAATGCTAATCTTGTTTTGCTCAAGCCGCAGTACATCCCCATCCTGCACTGAAGAAAAAAAAGCAAGGAATTAAACGAAATTTAAACTACGCTGCTAACACAATCTGAGACGGGAGGAAATTGAGGTGCTCCTACAACAAATAAAGTTAGTTGTAGCTGCGCGTTTCATAAGAAGTTGGTAAACACCAATTGAAGCTGTTCTTTTGGAGAATTTTAGCCCGGAAGTGGTCATTTAGGTGTAAAACCAGGCAAGAACGTTTCGTCGTCATTGGCTCTTGAAACCTCAGAAAAGGTCATCTTAACGAGTGCGTTGATTATTATCACTAGTAGTTCTGAATTAAAAGCGTGATTTACGCGATTGATCTGAGCTAACTTAGAAATGCAGGAAGTAGTAAGGACTCTGATGTGACAGTCAAATGACAGGGTGGGATCAAATATCACTCCTTGGTCCTTAACGGAGTATGTTGCTAAAAGTTCCTTGCCCGGGAAAGAGAGCTTGAATCTTGGTAGTTTGCAAATCATCTGACGAGTGCCGAAGACCATTAGCTTTGTCTTGTCCTGATTCAGCAGGAGCCAATTCTCAAAACACCAGTCACGGGTTCTTTGTAGGTCTACTATCCTAGCTTATCCTCGGAGACATGAAATTCGTCTACGGTAAAAGAGAGGATTAATTTTGTGTCGTCGACGTAGCTTGTGGTGGAAAACGTCTCACTGACTGCTGGTAGGTCATTTTCGTAGACACTAAATAAAACATGATGGCTGCAAGCACGCTGATTCCTGAGGCGATCGTCGTCGGGTGAAGGCAATCTCAGTTATGCAGAGCGGTAATCTTTGTTCCTCCTGTTATTCACTTTTAAACTTAACGTAAGAAAACAAGTGAAGCTATGATCTTCGCAGTTATGAGCGCAATTTTTGCAATTGCGTAAAGAAGCCTGAAAAATTCAGGACTTCAACGGGGTTTGAACCCCGGACCTCGCGATTCCGGTGCGACGATCTAACCAACTGAGGTATGAAGCCACTGACGTTAAGAGCTGGTCATTTGTGGGTTCTAATGGTCCCGTGAGGAATGAATCAAGAAAAGCCCCAAGTTCCTTATTGTTCATATAAGGTCATATTTCATTTGAAAGTGAGGTGCGAAGATACCTTTTGAGGACGTATATCGTCTGTAGTACCCCAAATCCAAATAACATTAGCATATGCAAATATAAATAGGAAGTCTCGCGTTGTATTTGGATTATATCGTAACTTTTCAGCATTTGCAATCCTCAAAGACGTAATAGCCGGTACACTGAATTAAGTTACTCCCTTTCTTACCTGTTCGCTGTAATCGATCCTCGGGCTGTATTTTCTTTTGTCATCTTCAGGCTCTGAAGTCAACATCGCTTTCGACGCACTCATCGTCGTGATATGAAGACAACGGTCTTCGAAACTATACGACTACATTCAAGGAAAAGTCAATACCCAAATGTTTACCATTTGTTTCACCTCACATTGAACGATCGGTCATTTAACTCTCTCGGATGAAAATGAGATACGGTAGTTCCTTTAAATGTCACACCGGATGTCACGCCGTGTTATGTGCCCACCTTCAACCGACAGGCATTGCGTGCCTCGGAACAATTTTCATATTCCACCCGAATCCGAGATTCATCCAATTAGATCGCTGCGATAAGAAATACGAATTTCCATAACAAAAACAAACGGTCGAAAAGCCGGTTGAAGGTGGGCCTTTAAATGCAAAGGATAGGAAAAGAGTTGAAATAGTTCTTTCCTA
>OX421457.1:34408117-34418117 GCA_949126865.1 Montipora capitata | reverse complement strand
AGGTACAGATCTTGTTAGCTTGCTTTATGCAAAAACAAATATTGATGCAAAAGTAAATAACTATCGATACACAGTTTTTAGAAAGAGCAGAAGGAAGTCTCCAGGACGGTCGATCGAGAATAACATATTTACGACATGAAAACAACATTAATTTTGAACCGTGAATATAGAATATAAAAAGTTACGATCAGCGACAAACATTTTGGGAGATTTTTCCTACGTTCAAATAAATCGCCAAATCGAAAGTGACATGGCCGGAATTCAGCGGGCGCCGTGATTAAGTTACCGCGGCATGTTTACTGGCCAGACAGTGAAGTATCTGTGTCAAATGATGGCAAGATACCGGGTTTTTGTAAGTTTCTTTTTCTGTCAAGTGTTATAAAGTTTGACAATGAAATGAGCGAAGTCAAAACAAAGATCACAATCGCCCAACTCTTGTTTATGCAAAGTCAAAATTTACTCTCCAAGACGCGTACGACGTTATTTATCACCAGGTAATTCCATCATTTTGGAAATAGCAGCTACTTTATTATTTATCTGCGTCACAAGTTTTCACTGATTTTGGGGCTCATTTTGTTGAAACTCAAGCACGCTTCCAACAGGCCTGTGAACCCTTCCTGCTTACAGAGCAATACTAAAAAACTTCTCCCATATAACATTTCAACCTTAAGCTCGAAAATTCAATACACAACATGATATTATAATTCACAAAGGCAGAAAATACCACAGAATCCTTTTCCAGCGAAAAATTTATTGAAACAAACAACATATTTGCTCTTAGAGGCGAAAACCTCTTCCTATTTCATTGCGTGCGTGAAGACAAGAAACTCAATCGTGTCAAATTACCATGTACAGTACTTCAGGTAAACACAGCTCACTTTGATTTCGTCTCGACGGGCGATAGATTGTTGTCGAAGTCCAGTACTCGTCGCTTTTGAGATTCCTGCCTAGTTTATCCAACTGACTTTCCATTATTGAGCTCCATAAGGGTATATTTTGTTTAAGGATCCACTAAAACGCCATTCGCGTTACATGACTTTCGACGCCATTGCAGGCTAACTTAATGATTCTACTGTGTCCACCAGAGAAATCTACGCAATTCCACTACCCTCTCGATCCTAAGAAAATACGCTCAGAAGGCTCTCTGCACAAAGACACCACTTACCAGGGGAGTGACAGGCAAGACTTTTACCGACACGGAAAAAAACAAAAAAACGACGAAATCAACGCAGACCTCGACTGGTTTGCCATAGGCAACCCAGTAACTAGGAAAAAAGTGCTAACTATGCTAGTAACAACGGCATGTACATAAAACGTGACAATGTGAGAATTAAAATGATAGTTTTAGACTTATCTAACGCTTTGTACATTAATCAACTGAAGATGACAGAAGTTTCTGTCGAAACTTGTCTTATAATCTTAAACGTTTTGTCGTTTTCTTTAAAGTTCTGACTTGCCTGCTTATATCAAGATCCTTTGGAAATAGAGCCCTGCTTTAAAAATGAATTTGTTTTTTTGCATTCTTTTACAAGCGCTCGCGGAGCCAGGAGATGCGATTCATTCACTTTGTGTTCCTTTGATTGGATCACGGAATAGGCAATTTTCACGATGGCGTCATTTGACTACAACTACCACAATTCAGTTTGTTTTTCTTTTCATATTTAAATTTTGTATTCCCAGTGGGGTAAAAATAACAATAGCTCTAATTAACATGAGACAAGCGAAACCTGAAGGATTGTGGTACTTTTAGTCAAGTGGCGTCATTATGCAAATGTCCTGTTGGACCCAGAATTGTTTGTTGGAAGTTTTTTCATGATCACAAAACAAAAAGTGTGCGATAAACCATAATACTACCCTTTACTAAAAACCTACCTGTCTCCACTCTCAATGGGTGCTTTGTTTTTCGAAGGAATGAACTACGTTATTAATAGCGCTTGTCGACTTCGTCCCAAGTCTTTAAATCATGATGTGGGCGGAACATTCTTCAACTTTGACAGATCACGTGTCTCCGCGTTAATCGAGGGCTTTTGTAATGCTATACCCTCTAGATAATCCTCGACGAATATCAACGATTTATCCCAGCAACAAGTAATATCACAAACAGCGGGATCGGTAATCAGAATTCAAAGTACCTACATGCAACGTGTTTTAGCGCGAAAGTATAAATTTGTTTCATTAGTAGTTTTCTTTCTCATTGGTCGACTTACAGGCGTGATTTTTCGTTTCTTTTGGGTTAGTGACTCATTCATTGACCTCTGTCCCCTGCCTCACTCAAAACTGGCGTTTTCAAGGAACTCAACTGGAAATAACTTAAGATTGTAAGTGTTAATAATGATCTTCAAAGGTACTTACTAAAATTTGAACAATGTTCTTATTAAATGAATTCTTCTAGTGATTTATTTGTTGCGTCAAAGATCGCATTGATTTACCTACTCCAGATTACTTAGGTAAACAGCTGGGCAGATAAGCTCTTTGTGCTTGACGTGTGGGTCTCTATATGTGCTTACGGTAGGTTTTTTTTTGACCGGGTTTTGGCACCAGTAACAACTCCACTGACGTCTTCGGAAAAAATCGTGATTCCTCAAACCGAAACCGTTGACGAATTTCTTTAGTTGATTAAACGCGCCGTCGTTGTAAAGGGAGCTTTTTTTCGTAATTTTAACTGTCGAGGTATTCCTGCCAAAAAACCAAAGGACGTGGCCAAGGTTGGAATGGTACTATATCCTCACTGTCTATTACTTACCACACCATGAAACTAAGTTATGGGAAAGAGATCCGCGGATTGTTGTGGCAAGAGGTAGACAGCGAGGATAGATAGTGAGGTCAAAGCTGTCAACCAACACCAGGGGAGGGGGGTGGGTCGAATCTCGGCCCTTCGTTTCGGCGGACGGCGCTGTAACAGAATGAAATCAAAGCCGCGTGGCCTAGCTTATCAATACAGAGAGCCCGCGATGCACCAACGCATTCCGCCGGGCCACGGTGTGATTTAGAAGGTTGTCTCATGATGCGCTAATTAATTATTCAGTGAGAATAGGCGGAAGATTAAGCTCTTCCATGATTCTTTGCATCAGCCAAGAAATCCAATGTGTACTTTTTTTCCGGAAAATGTGAAATCACAAAATTCCCGCTTTTAAAGTATTGATGTGAACTTATGCCACAAATATTATTTCTGAGCATAACCGAGTAAAGGGACTGAAACCCTTTTTTTGCGCCATCTCCACTAAAATAATTACAAACATCCCTTTGATCTGTTAAATTGTGAAACGTGAAATGGTATTGATCAAATGACAACATTTTCCAGATGTTTGAGACACGTATTTGTAAATATTAGATCTCGAATATCACGTTGGTAGATGCAGGGAGATAACAGAAAATTTCTTCGGACATGGGGGATTATAACGCCTATCCCGACCGCAAGAAAACGATCTCAGCGTGGAACGGTACTTACAGTAGAAGTAACTTGCGTGCCCTCATGTGGTGTTTGTTGAAAATCTCTTCGCATGTGGGCATAGTTGTTATGAAAGGTATACGTGCGCTTTTACTTTGTCTTCATCTGACAGTGAGACTTTATACACTTAGCATGTCAACAGATGAAAGACCATCAGCGAAATGTTTACAGAATTTAGCGGAAGAGGGCTGTGATTTTATACAATTCTTGCGGATATCAACTTTTAGCAACTTTTCTGTTCAGTACAAAACGTTCCAGCACCGCAAAATAGGCCAGCTAGCAATATGAGGTTTTTTGGGTTCCGTCAATCACCGAGGCGCAGCCATTAAATCAAAGCTCGTCATAATGCTACAGATATGTCTAGCAGGTGCGTCATCTCCAACTTGTCCACTTCGATTGTTTTTCAGCTGTATTTAGCCTTATAAACACTATTTCGAGTGAGCTTTTTCAGTTTTGACGTGTATTGAATGGAAACTTGCGCGCACTATTTCCACATTTTTAAGCGAGGTAAGGGTATGACAATTTTATGCGCCCTAACAGAACTTAATTCTGTAATCTAAAGCAACAGCCTGGATTTGGCTTTCTTTACAAACTTGTCGAGGGCACGTAATGGCAATACTCATCAATACTCGCTGGCGTAGTCAAGTCTGAAAGTGGCGTCTATAATCTTGTTATTTATGGTTATGTAAAAGCACAATTTTACTATCACTAGAAAAATGCGTTATAAGTGTTACAGTGGCCACATACACAATCACGTGCCTATTTTTGTAGTTGTTAGAGAGTTTGATTTGTGTAACTTGAATAAAGTGTGTATGTATGGGTATGTTCCTTTAAACTCTTTCCGTTCCCTGAGAAGGCGCACCGCGCACCGGTGGCTCAGTTGGTTGAGAACCGGGCTGTCACGCGGGAGGTCGCGAGTTCAATTCCGGCCGAATAACTGAGGAGAAAGTGCTGCCTTTGTAACTACATCTGCAAATGGTTAGACTTTTAAGTCTTCTCGGATAAGGACTGTAAGCCAGAGGTCCCGTCTCACAACCCTTCAATGTTAATAATCCTGTGGGACGTAAAAGAACCCACACACTTGTCGCTAAGAGTAGGGCACGTAGTTCCCGGTGTTGTGGTCTGTCTGCTGTTGTGTATCATGGTTGGGAGGGTAAAAAAAGGGGCCACAGTAATTGGCGCAAGCTGTTGTGGCGCTCTGCCAGCTTGACTGGCAAAGTTGCTTTTTCTCTTTAGTGGAACTTGATTTAACTGGTAGCGTTTCCTTCTCCCGTAAGAAGGTCATTGTTTATGGTAACTGACTTGCTTGAGCACCAATTCTTTTAGAGGTCCACATTTAGTCCTGTTTTAATCGTACGTGAAGCTATTTAATAACGTGGCAGTGTCACGCTATTTTAGTCAAATTTCAAAACGATAAAAGACGTCCTTGCATTGCTGAATGACAACCGAAAGACAATGCTGTACTGTAGTTTTGTTGTCAATGACCATTGAAGTGCACTGAAGCTATTTTTCGTTGTTTGCAGCCAAGGATGGAGTAGTCTCCCTCGCAGCCGTTTTTTGGATGTCACGCAACGTTCCCTCAAAAGTAACTTTTGGGGGAACGTTGCGTGACATCCAAAAAACGGCTGCGAGGGAGACTAAGGATGGAGAGGATGGAAATGGATTCAAAACTCCGTTTTTCAAGTTTCAACCCATTCCCATCCAGTGGCCAGTTTTTTCAAGTTTCTGTCTTCAGAAATACACCAAAATTTAAACACAAATAGCTCTTTGTGCCATAAATATCTTTCGTATCTTGTAAGTTGGTTGTCAGGAATGTTTGTACATGTGAGGTCAAGTACTATTAAATAAATTCAGATTTTTACTCATTTTTGACCTAAAAACAGCAAATTTGGCATGACAGTGCCCCTTTAAAACAGATCAAAGAGGATATTTTTACAAGCGCAATATTTCGACAGAGACATTACGATCGCTCAACAACACTGTAAGGCTGGAAGCAAAGGAGGATAAAGCAATAAGTATTTGGGAATAAAACCACGAGTAGAGTCAATGATGGTACTTTTTTAAAATAAATTGTCACATTTAGTAATAAGAACGGGAAAAAAAAATGGAAAAAGAAGATTCGGAGCCGGAACGGTTGATTTACCCCAGTATTAAAATCCTTCCTATCCCCCAACGAAATAAATAAATTCTGTCATTCCAATGTGTGTTGGCATTCGACGGAATATCAAACTTCGGCTCTATTTTTTCTCGCCATTTTATAGTCGCCGTCAGTTGTCGCACAACTTTTTTTGGCTCTCGCGTACGACTCAATTGTGTGAAGCTGGTGCCGATGTTGTCGTCGACGCGAGCAACTTGACCCGAGGTTGGAGCTAGCACAGGACAAAGCTTCGTTTCCAACAATTACTTTCACCCAGACTCGCGTGAGAGAAAAGAGTAGGGATATAGATTATGAGATTCGGTTAGGAATCACATTATTTTGACTGGATCGACTTCGTTTTTCTGTACTTCAGTTTATGTTACTCACATACGCGATTGAAACTGTTAAAACGAATTCAGAAAAGTTTTGTTACAATCGTTACAACTAGATAAAACTGATAAACTCAGGGGCGATCCGGGCCGTTTCGAGCCGCTTTGGATACAAATTCTTTTTTGGCATTGTTTTGCCATTTATGCAGTTCCACCCTAAATTTCTGTTCATACCTAACGTGTTTCGCATAGGAGTTCGGTTAAAAGACCAAAACTTTAAGGGGAAAGATGTCTAATTGTTTTAGGTTTAAGTTCTTTTTTCGGTTTTCGAGTTGTTGACATGAAACTGTGACAAGGAAACCGTGGAAAATTCGACTTGGCCTCAACCCAAAACCACGTAGAATTCTCAACACGAACGCAACTTACCGGATATTTTTTTTCGCTTTGTAAACTATTACGTGAGGAAAAGCAAATGTTTTACAATGGAAGTTAATTTTATTACGTAAGAGCACCGGCGGTAATAAAGAACTACGACTATTCGAGCGAATGCTGGCTGTAGTCTTTAAGTTACGATCTTGGCGTCTCGATTAATCTGCTTTGATTTAAGCAGGTGTATTTTTGCATTTTTTTCCTGTGGTTTCCATTTAGCCAACTTGTATTGACCAGCAGGAGAAGATGTAAACAGAAAGATCAATGTATGTTGTGTAATCTATATTTGGAACACGAGTGGCTCTATCTTGCTGGTAATGATGTGCTTTACAATTAATTGTTCGTCTCACTTGAAAGACTTGCGGCAATTTGTTTTGCTTGAGTTTTTAGTTTTCCTTGACAGGTGAATTAGGCCTTAGAGTTTTCAGGAAAGGTGTTTTAATTTAGTAGAAGGGGTGGAAAGCAACATTAATCAACCTTTAAACTAGCTGGATAATTCTGTGCGATGGCAGATGTCACTGAGTGTGCGCAGTTTTCCGCAGTTTGCCTCTGATAAGAAGCTGTGTTGCATATCACGCGTAGTGGTTAACTTTAATGTAAGAAAATTACAGGTACTGGTATTTTAAGCAATGATAAACAAACCTTATGGTTTTGATGAAAACTGTCAGCTATAGCGATTTATCTCTACATGACTTCTAAATGGAATAACAAAAAGACTTCTCCGTGATTGTCTATCGTTTTCGCGTTGTTTCGTTGAAGTTGTTGTCATGCTTATGTCTGTTGCCGCAACTGAAAAAAAGTGTTTTTCATGGCCACAACGTGTCTATTAACAATAATAATAATTATGTACATATTAACAATTTAGTGAGCGTTAATGAGGCCAAATGCTAGGGCCTTACACTTACGGCTTTCGCTAATCAAAGAACGCGTTTCTGGTAAGGACACGATTGAATGGTCGCTCGCCCAAGTCTTAGATGACGCGAATGATATCTGGTTATGTCGGTGGATAAGAGCATTAACGATTTAGAAAACTGGTTGCCATTAGGGAAAGTTGGACTGGTGGGCATCTCTCCGATATTTCACAAGGAAAAACCTTTCAGCATATTGCATCGAAAACAACTGAATGACAAACGAATAGTTCTGAATGTGAGTGGAAGGAAGTTCGAAACGTGGGACTACAATTTAAAGAAATTTCCCGCCACATTACTGGGTAGTAGCGACAGGGAAGCGTTCTATGACTCACAAAAAGAGGAGTACTTTTTTGAAAGGGATCCAATTTTTTTTCGGCACATCTTAAACTACTATCGGCATGGCAAACTCCACTTTTCTCTGGAAGAGTGCGGCGAATTTTATGAAGATGAACTTAACTTTTTCCGAATACCAACCGACGCAATGGGGCTGTGCTGTCTTGAGGAATATGCCGACGCTAGCGATGCAGCGAACAGTAGCGTAGGCCGAGAATCACAAGAAGTAGAAAAAAAAGCTCATGAGTGTATTCCTCTGCGGAAAACGTTTCGTCAGAAGATTTGGTTTACGCTGGAGAATCCACAGTCTTCAACTACAGCGAAACTAGTTTACTATATGACTGGAATAGCGATAATTCTTAGCATAATAACTACCATTACGGAAACAATTCCCTGTGGTGACAAAACATGTGGAGAAGAACACAAGAATGCATTTCAGTATCTTGATGGAACCTGCGTGGTGGTTTTGACCTTGGAGTATTTAATTCGGTTGTTTGCGGCTCCACACAGATGTAAGTTTGTCAAAGAATTTCAAAGTATTGTGGATGTGGCAGCTGTATTCCCCTTTTATCTGGACTTAGGGTTGAAAAGCGCGGGAGATTTCGACGCGTTAACAATTCTACGAGTTTTTCGCGTTTTTCGAGTTTTCAAAATGTCGCGACATTCCACGCGACTGCAGGCGCTTGGATCCTCCATAAAGAACTCTTCTTCTGAGCTAGGTTTCATCCTGTTTTCGTTTGGTCTTGGTGTGATTATATTTGCTACCGCTGTTTATTATGCTGAGAGAGGAGTTGAAGGAACCACGTTTGCCAGCATTCCTGACAGTATGTGGTATGCTATTGTCACCATGACTACGACCGGGTAAGTTTAGAAGGCCTCAATGATTTTTCTTTTCTTCAGTTTTAAATATTTCAGAAGGATTTTTGTCGTATAGATACGTCAACGGTACCGTGAGAACAAATTCAGTCACCAAGAGTATGTAAAGAATATGAAGAAGTTGGTATTACCCTATGAGATCATTTTCGTGATTTTAGAGTTTTAAGTCCAATGAATGTATGGCCATTAGGTGGTTTTCACGTTACGTCATCGCGGCCATGTTGGTGGACGAAAACAAAAGATCTCTCATTGGCTCCTTTTGTTTGTCCACCAGAAATTGTACATTACATCATTGTTACCTGTGTCCCTAGAGATTGGTTGCAAACCACCTTTGGGCACACTAGTCCAGTCCAGTTCTCTCTCCTCTTCTCTTCTCATCCTATCTAATCACAAGGTAACGTACTGACACATCTCCTATAACTGGTATTTTTTCGTAGATATGGAGATATGTCTCCGGAGACTGCATTTGGCCAGTTGATGGGCAGTGTGTGCTGTTTGGTGGGCACCTTAGTGATTGCGCTACCTGTGCCCATCCTTGAAATGAAGATGAAACTGGTGCAGAAAAAACCTTCGGATAAAGATGAGGATGAAGAAAATGAACAGCAAGTGTGAACACAAAGGCTGATACCTGTGAATATTCAACCACAATCAAGCCCGCAACCAAAGCCTTTTGAAGCCATTTGTCACACAAGTAAATGAGTAATGAAGCGGGTTTTTTTTTTTCGTTCATGGGATTCTTCCTCAGCCAAACTGAAGAAATATTCTGACAGTTGTTCACCCTCGTTTTTCAGCGACTGATTTTCGTTAACGCCAAAACGAGAGAAGGGAGTCTGGTATTGAGTGCTTCGACCAGTGAGGCACTCTTTGATCATCACAAGTGGCTTCGCAACAAACTGGTCACATGACTGGCTCGGACTTTATAAATTCCAGAAGTGGAAAGATCGTGTTTGTCTGAGCCAAAATACGACTTTTCAGAGAAATACCAGTTAAGGTAAAATTGTATGACCATTTAAACGTTCGAAAATTCCATACTTTTGTTTACGAACGAAAAGCTTTTGCCCTCCAGTGTAATTTTTCATAATTACGAGCCACAAACAGAGCTCAAATTCGTACTTTTACCATGGGTCAAATAAGCGAGAATAAATGTGCAAGGGTAGAAATTTTCAGACTTTCACATTTCGAACGAAGAAATTTAAAGCATTTTGAAAACTTACAAAAATACAAGGATTGACTGGCAAAGCGTCCTTTTCCCATACAAATTCTTAGAAATTCTTTCAACTGTAACAACGCCAGTTTAAACGATATACTTACGGAAATCGGCATCGTAGCATATTTTGAGTTGCTCTTTGTATTTTCATGAAACCAGCAGAATCATCGTGTTTATGAAAAAAAAAAGGTCACGTGACGAATTGTTACAAAAGGCCTATTTACTTGCACGACCAAAAGCGACTAACGACAAAGCGGTATTCCAGCGAACATTCAGGGCGTGTTTAGGCTGAAAATGCCTACATTTAGATTTCCGCCTATAACTGAACAA
>OX421457.1:34400617-34403117 GCA_949126865.1 Montipora capitata | reverse complement strand
GGGAAGTAATTTGTCACTGTCTACATTACATAATCAGTAACGCAGAGAGTGGCTACTCAATGGCAGTCACGCGATCAAATGACTGCTGGCTAGTGAATGTCTCAGGGCCTGATTACATGGCGAGTTTCAGCCCGGGTTCTGAAAGAAATCCTCTTGAAATGAAAGTGGAAATTACATGGTTTTCAGGTCTTTGCCCGGGCTGAAAAATCTGCAAAAAGTCTTTGCAATCGAAATGGAATTTCAGCCTAGGCTGAAAAATGAACGTGAGCATACTCATCAACTGTGTTTTCTCATCTCAGTAAATTTTCCCTCCCAAATTTGCAGTTTGCACCAGGGCTGAAATTTGGCATGTAATCACAACAAATTTCAGTCCTGTGGGTGGAGGAAAATTTCAACCTGGGCTGAATGCAATCAGGCCCTAAGAAACATGGGGGAGGATGCCTCCAGACAAAATAGAAACGTTTTTGTCGTTTTGGAAACCAGTCATTATTTATCTTAGATCTACCCCTGAACTAAGTTTAAAAATTACACTAATTACCAATAGTTTTCCACTTCCTCTCTCGTGGATCATACTTCTCTCCACTTTTGCTTGCCTCTCTACGGCTCATTCCTCCAATTGCATACAAAACGTGGTTAACTGCAGTTGGCCTCCTTGGTGCAACTCTGTGGTTGTGAAGCTGAGACTTGCGTTTGGGAAGAAGGTGACATTCTGCTGCCTCCAGTAAAAAATCACTGGCATGACAAAAACAAAGACAGATTGCTGTTGCTGTCACTGTCATAACATTTATATAATATTAGCACCTAATACACTTTAATTGTATTTAAATTTAAAAGAATGTTGTCAACTATACAGATTTCATAAGATGTAATATGAGTAATATTGGTGAGCTAGCACGTACAAGATGCACTGCAGCTATTTGGGGATGCACAATCTGCAAGCCTGCGAGGCATGCAAGGCATCCGAGAACACTTTCAAATAGCACTGATAAACATTCTTTAAGTCTAAGCACCCATTTAACACAGTTAGCTCTCTATTTTGACCATACAAGATAATTCTTTAAAAAGATATGCATGCATGAACACATAATACTTCGAAACTTTTTTATTAAGATGACCAGCTAAAACACACCAGCAAATTTTGTTATTTCTCATGATTTCTTCTGTTGCTACTCTGTCCATTAGAAATTCAGCAGACAGCAAAGGAAATCTGACCTTGCTGAGAATTTCTGGGGCAAACTCCTGAAAAAAAAGATGGATCAATTGGAAAGAAAAACATTTTGCAGTTCTAAGTAGACTAATTGTACAATACACCAGAGATTAGGACCCAGATAGTGAAACTTTTGAATGTACATGTACAGTATTAAAAAACAATGTTTAGAAAATGTTCAACCAAACTTGTGGATGTGGACTAATGATTGATGACATGCATACAGGCAAAAACGTAAGGAGAGGAACAACAAGCATGTGTGAAAACCATGGTGCTTGTACTTAACTAAAGTAATGCCAGTACTGGCATGAGGCATATAATGTCATTGAAGCAGTCCATGTTCTTCCAATTTTATCACAGCAGTGGTACTTTAAACTCGCTTTCCCATTTCATGGGGCCTCTAGTGACCACTTTGCTTTTCTCTTTGATTATGCAATAATAATCTTTTTGTTTTAACTTTGTATGGATGACGATGGTAGTACCTTGTAAATATATACATGTATGCAAAAATTTGTGTATTTATGACATATGTTTTTTAATTAAACATGTTTATTTATTAACCATTTAGAGATTGCATTTGAAAGCGGCAGCATTTTCTTCTCCTTTTTTGTGACTCCTACATGGGTACTGTATCTGCTCTTCGTTCATTTGAACATGAAATTTTCTGAGCCAGAATCTAGTGCTCTTCAACCTAAGCCAACCTGTTGGTGTTACATGTAATAAGAATAGTGAAGTGAAAATTGTTTAACATACCTGTCTGATGTCAATATCATATTTAATCCAAGCTAGCACAGCCTCAAAGACTCGCTCCTCTGACTGAATGTTAAGATCATCGTCAGAAATAAGTTGTGTCAACTGCTTAGCAGATATCTCCATGAATTCCTCACTTTGGACAACCTCAATAAAATGATGTCTTGCAAAAGACTCTGATAATTTCACCAAATTTTCACAATTATGACGATCAGCAAAAGCCACAATTCCTGAAAAGAGCATGTCTATAGTTAAAATGAATGAAATCATGACACTTACAATATCCAAAAAGTAGAATAATGTAGAATATTACGGTAACCACAAAAAACTGAAGAACAACACGAACGAAATACAACGAAGCCAAAGAAATGTAAGCATGGATGAAAACCAACAAGATTAAAACAGATTGCATTTTGGGGATTAAATCTTGAAAAAAGCTGGCCTAGGCCTGAATTTTTTTTAAAGTTAATTTACAACAATTCGCCTCACTTCTTAATCATCTTGCTTTGTTATGAAAGATGACTGTAAGATTTTAAAGGCTAT
>OX421457.1:34390617-34395617 GCA_949126865.1 Montipora capitata | reverse complement strand
AATTGACTTAACTCAAACTCTCTTCAGGTAGTAACACTTGCGTTGCCTGAACCACCGAAATGTTCATTTTCATTCTTACCATCTTATTTGCTAAAAAAAGTCAGTAAGTAGAAGTTTGCTAAGGAGGTATGCGTTTCTTCCAGCTTCATTAAGTCTAAGATTGAAGTCATTGACAATATTATTGTATTATATGTTCATGTTACATTATACCCAAAATGTACTGGATATTGCAAGTGCTTATTTATGTCACAAGGGGCTTTGGGATATGCTCCTTCAATCTTCATGATGGTCAGTGCATGTGAGTGATTGTGATTCATTAAAATTGATTATTTATCATTTGCATCCTGAGTTATTATATGAAGGAAACATTACAACAATCTGTTCAAGGTAAATGACTTCCCAACATATTTTCTCTACAAAAATTTTAACACCAGTTTTTCCTTCTTGAACATCTTAGTTTGGAGATGATGACTCAGTTAATGGTATTGCTGTCATCCTGTTAATCCAAAGAGTTAATGAGACTGTCAAGAGAATTTTGTGTAGACTTAAATCATAACTTTCATTATCCTTATTCAAACCAGAGTTAAGCACCAAACCATGTCGTTTTATTCTCATTTGCAAGTAATGTGGATCTGTGTTCCAACTTACCAGCAAACATTGCCTTGAAGTAAGGACTACAAGCAGCCAGGACAACTTTGTGAGCTGAGATGCTCGTACTGCCAACTCTCAGGACAACATCACATAAGTCCTCGTCTTGCCGCAGAAACTTGAGGCCATTTACAAGGTCTTTACTGTGAGCAACATCAGTAAAATAATATTGTGGCCCTGTGACGCTGTTGTCATTGTCACTGCTGGGACTACTGTGGGCAAAGGACAATGGAGAACTTCTTTGAGAAGAAGCCATTGAAAAGCCTCTTTGAAGAACCTGTGAAAAAAAAGTGATTATAACATTTTAGTAACAATAATAGAGCTTCAAACCTGACAATATGTTGACTATGTTGTTCTTTTGAGCAAAAAAATGCTCTGGATAAAGGCTAAGTATAGCTTCAACACACTCATTCCCCAATCATGTATTTTCAGTTTTAAATTTGGTTCACAAGATTCTATCTACATAAGCACAACATGTTCTCTTCCAACCTCTGGTTTTCTTTGTAACATTGTGTTAGACATTGTTTGATTATTAAACTTGCTTGCACCCCCAGAGTAAATAAACATTTAATGATTAAAATGTAGGGAAACCAAAAGCAAATTTCTGAGAGGGTAAGTACATTCCGCTAACCCCTAGTCCATGGTCTACCCTGATAGATCAGGTCCATGTACAGCTGGAGATAATAATTCAAGCTTCAGTCTGTATAGAGGATATTACATGGCCGCGCGGGGATACGAATTTTATCTTCGAGTGCTGCAAGTATCTCTCACGAGTGAGCGAAGCGAACAAGTGAGAGATACTTTCAGCACGAGAAGATAAAATTCGTATCCCCAAGCGGCCATGTAATGTTCTGTTTATTATATATATATATTGATGAAATGTCTACATTTAAAACAACTTGTTTTATTCATTTCGAAATGATGAAAAAGTGGTCACCAACCGCTAAAACATGCATGTTGTGTAACATGAAACAAGATATGAAAGTTATGAAAAACAAATCATGATAATGTCAAATTTTGCAATAAAAATGTTAATGTAGTAGAGAAGAATTATATTAAAGCACAAAAGTATCTTAAAATGAAGAGAAAGCTCGCGTTTTATTGGGTAATTGTGTTGGTCACCATGACAACACCTATTTCCTCACATGTGAAAGATAAAAATGATATGTTCACTGCGCGCGGTGAAGATATGATTTTTTAGTAAAAGCAGAAATCCTGGTATTTCATCAATATCTATATAATAAAAATCCTTGAGTGTTCCTTGGAGTTACTATATTTAGTCCAACTTGTTCTTCTGAATCAGTAGGCTGCTGAATGGTAACAAAGATGGCATGGTATTCAGTAATTTCTCCCACTGATCTTTGAACCAGATTCCTAGAGGTAGTCTATTCTGGGTACATTGTAGTCCATCAATAATCCATTTTTGTTGTCCTCCACGGACCTGTCCATTGAGACAGTACATGCATATGGTCCAGGGGTGAGAGAAATGTACTTTTCCATTTCTGACATTATATGAGACAACTTTAAAACAATATATAAAATATTCAACACAGGAATGCTTAGGAGCACAAAACAATGGCTTGAATCTACCCACTGAAAAAGGCAATTACCCCACAATACTCTTAAAACAATGGGTACTTTGAGAGAGGTGGAGTCCATATGCATGGCAAGTTTGCCTAGACTTGCCCAAACCAATGATTTGTCCTACACATCTAACTGTAGCATAAATTAATATATGAAAGAAAATTAATTGTCAAGAATAATTGAATCTTTAATCAGGGTCACAGCCCACTTGTACTGTTTTGTTTATTCTATTCACGGTTGACTAAGTCGGTGCGGGTTTTAACAAAACATCGACTGCAAGCGATTAAGAGTTTATCCAAATCCTGCTTTGCGACGCGTGTAGACTACGTTCAAAGTTCCGACCATTTCGTATAGATGTCCCTCGTAATAAAAAAAACTACTTAGAAGGGAAGAATACTGCTTATCTGTTTACAGCTCAAATCCTCGTTAATTTTGAAAGGAGCATCGTACGTGGTTTTTTTGACCACCTACCGTGATGGAGTCACTGACACCCAATTCCAAATTTCTAGAAGAATTTTCAATTTTCTCTCCATCTATCGAGATGCCATAACCTACAATGCTTCAACTCCTTGAAATTGAGTAGCAATACAAGAACGTACAAATATATAAGCTTGATCATGAGCTTGTGTAGAGAATTTGACAAGTTTCAATGATACCCCCGGCGAGAAACACACTATCAACTGAAGTCCACTTCTGCAAAACGAAGCCAAAGATGTCTTCCTACAAAACCTTCTTATATCATTAACAAAACTGATGTAATTGTTACAAATGTAAGCGTGTTTACAAAAGATATCTTGAACAGTGTTTAGCATATAAGGGGACGTAACTTTGATTGATAAATTAAGTGAATTCGGTTAATACACATGCCGTTTGGTCCTCGTTAGATTATCAAACACCTTCGCAACAACACTAAGATACAATACTGCCCCTAAATAAAATTACTTACTAATAGAAGCCGTTTTCTTGTCGTTACTGGCAGCCTCAGTACACAGTAAAATACTCAACGCCAGCACTTTTATTCAAGTGAGAAGAAAGCGGAAATCATGACGTCAAAAATCTTTTGACAATGGATTTCCGGTTGACAGTCACGCGAAGAACATTTTTGAAACATAAACAGCCCTAACTGGACAGCAAATGAGCTCAAATGGGAAACATAGTTCGCGATTTTTTTTTTAAGCTATCGTGAATTACTTTACTTTTGCGTGAACTTGAAGGAGTTTTGTGAATTTAATACCCCTGACGCGAGAAAAGTCCTTATTAAGTGTATTTTGCAAGCGGGAAATGAATAAAATGCTTTGTACAAGAGGTACCCCAATGGGGGCTATAAGGATTCATGATGATGAAAAGAGGTAACACGAGATCCAACCAACATTTATGTGAAATTTACGCTTTGCTTTAGCGATGAAGTAAGCTTCGGCCCGCATTTTACAAGTCGGTGCAAAAACCAACATAACACGGCGCACAAATTTTGGAAACCGGGTGCAAGATGTTTTCTTTTACACCGAACCTGACTCGTACCATCTGCCTCTCAAACAAATTTCTTCAACCTCTCTCACGACCCAAATGTTGACAAAAACTCAACAAAAGGAAACTTAACATGTTTTAATAAGAGATAAACAACAGCATTGTTGGCATTTCACTAAGCTAAGAGTGCTATTTTAACACAAAAGAGGCGGGCATCTGGAGCCCACTGTAGGGGAGGGCGTGGGCGGGTTGATGAGGACAGCAGCCACTCATACAAAGCCTCACCTTCGTCAGTTTAGCTCACAAGGAGTTTTCAGAAATTGTGTGCATTAATTTATGTGATTTCCACCACATTGTATGTGTGGGCAGAGATTTATGAGCAGAGTTTTAAGGATTCCAATAAGCATTAAATTTAAACAATAGATCATTATCATCCATTTGTGTATATTGACTTAAAACATCCTAATAGAAATGAGTCTAAATGAAAAACCCATTGAGGGTATTCATTCAGTTTTATTCCATACAAATATCCAATTTCATGTGTCGAAGAGTCCAAAGGAACAAAAATTAGGTTGCTGTCTTTGTCAAACAAAATGGAACTGTTTCTGACAAATTAAATTTCTAGTTTTTCAACCTGCTGAATTTGTGGTTCACTTAGTCTGAACTATTGTTCAGGTTTGTACAAAATACTTTTGACAAAAAAATTTGGTGACACACAAGACTCTTTTACAGTATCACCACTTATTTTCCACGTTTTCAGCACTTGTTTTACTGAATGATATTCAAATCCTTGAGGCACTCCATAGCCTATTCCTTGTCAATGTTCACCGCTATGAAACTGTGTAACAAGATTATCCCTTGTGGGACGGGTTACAAAACATATACAAGATTCTTTATGTGATTGAAATTTGATTGGACTGAGTGGCCAGTGATTTTGTAGCTCAAGTAGTCCATTTTAAATTGTTCAATAAATCAGCTAAAACACATTGATACTGACAGTTTATTGATACAAAATGCACTGTTTCTTGTTGCACAAATACTATCACATGATTGCAAATATCCGTTAGGTAAAGTGGTGCATGAATTATAACTCACAAATATCCCTCCCCATATCACCTTTACAAAGACGCTCAACACTATAAATCTGTCTTGGGGGGGAGGGGGGACTTTGAATACAAAGGGGTGGGGATGCTTGTCGGAAATGTTGTGTTAATCACTAACTGAAAAACATGTCCCCATTAAAATTGTTGACTGCTTCACCTGCACCTCAGCAAATGTTATCTATTGCATAATGTGCTCATTAC
>OX421457.1:34345617-34380617 GCA_949126865.1 Montipora capitata | reverse complement strand
TTTGATAAAATAACAAAACAAAATGATAAAATTATTTTCTTTCTTGACATGAATTTTCTTTCAATCTTAAGATAGTGTGATTGTAGTGTAATTTAGCTGCGATGTTGCATGCACAACTCCATTCCTTCGATATCAATCACCATTTTTAGTGGTTCATGATAAGTATTGTGTACTGAGCTATGAAGCCAGTGATGTTGGAAGCTGGTCATTTGTGGGTTCAAATGTTCCCGTGGTGAATGAATCAACAAACAAAAATAATATAATTATAATTGTGAAATGAATGGTATATTGAACTTCTTCTCTACACAATTGCTAAAATTGTGTTCATAACTGTGAGGATCAGAGCTTCACTTAATTTCACATCCACAATTCAATATATGATTCATTTTATATATCATTTCGTTCATCGATTCATTCACCACTGGAACATTATTTTGAACCCACAAATGACCAGCTCCCAACATCAGTGGCTTCATAGTTCAGTTGGTTAGAGTGTCACGCTGGCATCGTGAGATCATGGGTTTAAACCCCATTGGAGTCCTGAAAATTTCAGGCTTCTCTGTGCAATTGCTAAAATTGCATTCATAACTGCGAGGACCATAGCTTCACTTAATTAATGTAATATCCGCATTTCAATATATGATTCACTTCATACATCATTTCATTCATCTTTAATTAGTAACTTGTCAAAAACCCTTTTTTTTGGCAGGATTGGTTCCAACTTACATGCAGTAATTGCTAGTGCAATTGGTCTTTATTGCTTCACCTTTGACACAGAAGCTAGGTATAGTAATATTTTTTATCTTTTATACAATGTAATGACATAAAAATAACTAAGTTATGGTTCCAAATTTTATATACCTGTACAGTAACTTTAATGCTTACAATTTCAATGCTTCATTTTAGAGACAATGCAAAATTATCAAGAATTGGTAATTCTATAACAATGGGGTACATCTCAGCAGGTACAATCCTTTTTTCCCAAGAGCTATCTTCTCCATTATCCATAAGCTTAGGGTACTTTTAGTTTAAGGATTAGCTAAAAAACCACTCAGTTCGTTTAGGTGCTAGCTACTTTCGTTGCTAATACTTAGATATTTTAAGGTTTCTTGTTAGTTACAAAAAACAAAAGAAAATTAACAGTATTAGCCCTATCTTGATGAATGACATTTGAAGTGAAAGGCAATATGGAAATTTTGTATGGTATTGTTTTTAAGTGGCTCAGGGATCGCGTTAACGCAGAAATCGTGCATTTTTACGCAAATAAAATCCAAAAAATACATCATCAAAATTTTAATGCGTCCCAGGACGCAAGGCACTGACTTAAATAACTCACACAACTTGCTTTGATTTGTCAGTATATTCTGTTGTTTGTAAAACTGTTGGAGCGATCTGTGCTCATAATTGAAGTTCTAAGAAATGGGGTTTAAAGCATCTAAAAAGGTTAAAACTAAATTTTCGACCGCCTTCTGCGGTCTTCTTCAGAGGAATGTACTCTGCAAGTCACTGAATGCAAATATATAGCAAAAGACGTCACTGTTCGTTGCTCCTAAGGGAGGAAACCAGTAATGCGTAAACCCTTGGAAAGGGTGCTCTTTCATTAACAGAGTTCTTGTCCAGGAATGAATGTAACGGCTCTAGAAAAAGCCTTTGTCGGCCAGTCCTATGCATATGCACATGCGTCAATATTAATTCCAAGTTGGTTACTCTCTTTTTCTCATAATTTAAAACATACTCTTTTTCTCGCAGAGGGTCACCAAGATTTTGGGACCCCCAACAACTGCTTGGGACCCCAATTTGGCCGAACATGCGGGTCCCAGGACCCAGATTGAAAAATCCTAGTGCCATCCCTGTGGCTAAAACGTGCATTTGCTCTTTTTGTTGTCGTCAACACTTGGTTGGTTTGTGCCAAAAAGTGAAATTACACCAATTTATGCCTAAAGTATTATTTTTCCCCCAGACTTCGTGATCATACTTTTATCGTACAAGCATATTGGAGATGTAGTCACTGTAACTCATCATCTGATGGCAATATGGGCCTATTATTTTGTTGTGGTGAGATAGATGATCTTCTTTTTTCATATACTTTTTCCTAAAATGTGAAACTTACTGTTAATAACTGTTATTATATTCATTTGGTGTCACTATCTCAATTTTGATTGGCTACAAACACGCAGCTAGTTCTTGCTGGCTCTGTCTCCATTATGTCATACCTACAGACAATATTGTTTTTATAGTGTACCTGTAGAAGTGACGTCATACCTACAGACAATAGTTTTTATGCATGCAGAAGTGACTTCACCTAATGCATTAATTTAAGAACAAGAATTTTAAACCTCGGCCTTGATAATTCTCGCTTTCATGCTCAACCTCATCCAGTAGTAATTAGTGTTAATTATATTCTTGTCAAAATCCATCCCTGATCTTCAATGTTCCTTTTCTCCAAACCACCTTTTCCAGTCTAGAGTAGTTTTGATTCATTGGCTTTATAAATTCCATTGACAGGCTTTAAACTAGAAGACTAAGGTGCATTTTTAGTATCAAAATTCAAACTTGCAATTCAAACCCTCAGTTCAGCAGTGTCAACTTCCAACCTTAAGTTCTTCAATTCAAACCTTAAAAATTCAAACATGCATGCCATTCAAACTTTCAATTCTACAATTGAAATATTCAATTGAATTGAAGGTTTGAATTACCGAAATGAATGTTTGAATTTTTGAATTTTCAAACTGAAGGCTTCAAAAGCTAAATTGAATGTTTTAATTTCCCAATAAAATGATTCAATTTTGACACTAAAAACGCACTATACAAGACACCTAATGAATTTTCCTTTTTTTCCAAAGGTGTATGGAGTCCTACCTTACTTTGCTAATTTCCGCCAATTAGCAGAAATTTCCACACCATTTGTAAACCAGCGGTAAGTATTGTGGTACATCTGAAAAATGAAAACAACAAATATTCATTGTGAAAATATAATAGCTGTGATGACAGACCTAAATTATCTATTTATTTATTTTTTGTGCACCAGATGGTTCTTCGATATGATTGGTCAACCAAGAACTTCTAAAGGTTGGATCATCAATGGCTACATGTTGGGAGTCTCGTTTTTCCTTTGCCGCATAGCAATAATGCCGATGTATTACTACAACTGCTACTCTTTCTGGGGCTCTCAACAACAAAGGGCCTTGGGTGGAATTATCAGCTTCTACTGGATTTCAACATCAGTGGTGTTGGATGTAATAAACTTGTACTGGTTTTCAAAGATTGTGCGAGGAGCCTTGAAGCTTACTCGTAAATTGAGGGATCGCAAAGAAGGATAATTTTAATTTTAATTAGATTGAGAAGTTTCATCCAGGAGATGTCTTTTTTATCAGAATTAGGTGTTTTTTTTTTAAACTTAATATAATATAATACTGCAAAGTTTTCACCCAGAGATTCTATAGTTAGAAAATGTCCATTATGTACAAGATGATTTTACATTTGACGTCAAATTTGACATGGAAATTTATTTATTATTTTGTATGGTGCATGCTCAACAGAATTTGTTTTGTCATGATAGAGAACCATAAAGATAAAACGAACAGAGAAGAAAACCGTTTATTATCTTTCGGGTTCATTTCTTTTGTTGCAAAAAGTATGAAAGTGGGGGCAGACAACATGTCAGGATTTGAGATGCTTCAAATCGTTTTTTTAACACTTTCAAGAAACTAAAGTATTTAAAGATTTGACTCTAAGATATTATATCACCAAACAGCCATGTTATAGTATTAACTATCACGCAAACTGCGCTCAATATTTATTACATAATAGATCACCATAGCAACGTTTGAGCTTACCCTGTGCCACGTCACAAAAACGAACTTGGTAACCCCCATTCTTTACTGCTGGAAAGAGATAAGCATGTTAAGTTGATACTTTTCAAAAATACAAAAATTTACTGGATTCATCGCCATTTTTAATTTAGAGGATTTCATCTTAGCCTGCTCATCACTTTCCATCAATATGAACTGGGGTTAGCAATAATTTGTGTTGCACATGACGTCATGACTTTGCCCGTTACCTGAAATACTGTTGTAGGGTATTTCCTTCTATTACGATAGTTCCTTGAAATTGTTGAAATTGCACTCAAACTACCAGTCAATTGTGAATTGACTGGTCGTGTGCGTGTGAATGCGCAAAAACCGTGTTTTGTGACACGGTTTACCTGCCATTGACGATTGCTCGCGCCCGTGACAGCAAAAATGGCGAAAAATTACCCGCCACTTCCATTTATTTAGAATGTCAATCAAAAACGGTTGTTTCAAAATCTATAGAGGATTAAACTTCTATTTTCAGTATGTTTTAAAACGGGAAATCCTTGTGGGGAATTTCGGCCAACGAAAGCTCTTTCAAGTCGATTGTACTGCAATGTTTGTGACGCAAGTGACATTTTTTGCGGTTTGATCATGAAAGACGAGTCTGACGGAAAGGCTATTTCGTTTTGAATTTAAGTGAAATGGTGCAGCGTTCTGTACCTTAACGTTACTACAACCGTTCGTGAAACTCAAATGAGACCGAAGAACGCGAACAATGGACCACGAAGACAAACTTTGTCTTTCATTGGTTATAGTATTGGACTGGGAAACCTGTGGAGATTTCCGTATCTTTGCAATAAAAACGTAACGGCGAAGGTAAATAGCGAAACTTCAACGCAACCAGTACAAAACAACTAAAGCATCGCTTTAAAGTAATGCTTGATTTCCTTGTTTTGCACACGGAAGTACTCCTAAATTAAGTGTATTACTAATATTCAGGTTTTGGTTTCTTTGACAGCTACTTTTTTAATCCGATATTTTCTGACATCGGCAACTTGTGGTATTCCACTCTTTTATCTTGAACTGGCCCTGGGACAATACTTAAGCCTAGGAACCATGAAATCTTGGGCAGTGGTTTGTCCAGTATTGAAAGATACGTCCTGTTAGGGTAAGCCAAACACCAAGTTCCTTTCACATTCCCAATGAGGTTTCAAAGAAATTATCAATTTAATATGACATCTTCCTTTGATTTTGGTTTGTACTATCATATGTGTATGCTAATTTAGGGCCTCATTTCCAGGGCGGGTAATTTATAGTGCTAGAAATCTCAGGAAGACAATTTGAACGTTATTCCTTACATGGGAATCGGCCTTAAGCATTTCAAGCGTTTCAAGCATTATAGTAACAAAGAAGATGTTTTCCGCATTATCGACGGACTCTAGCATTGTGGTCAACTCCCTCAACTCTCGACCCAATTTTTGCGCGGCCAAAATCTCCTCGAATCTCTTCGTTCGCAGTATCTTTATTCCGAAATAGTGAGAAAAGAGTGTACAAATAAATTCTTTTGTTAACAGGGTAATTTTTTTTTTCGTGACAAGAGCATACTTAAAGAAAAAACGGAATTCACCTCACAAGAGCTGAACCCACGACTCTCTTTTACGAATGTCTTTTGCCGAATATCAGCATTGAACAGCATTTGGGGGGAGAGAAATAAACTCGGTTAATTTTTAATCTGGGATTAGCGTTAACCGGCTTTTGAACAACCGGGCCCTGATCTCCAAATGGATTTGTCTCCCGTGGTCACGAATACAATTCCACCGACGGAATATTTGGGTTTCTCATCGTTGTTGTGTTTATTCCACATGCTTGGAGCTTTAAATATCGCCGGGTATACCTTTCGCCCCCACACAAACAATCCCAGCATCCTGAGCAGGAAGGTAGTTCCCTTCTCAAACAACCTGTGCCCTTAATTTAAATTTTAGTACTAATTCCTATAAAGAAAGACAAGACTACAGTTCTCCTTAATCATGTTGTTTTTATCAACCCACCACCCCTACCCACTTACTCGACCCTTCCTACCCGAACACCAACTATACTAGGTTACATTTTTCCAGCGAGGCGTGTGGTAACGTAACTTACAACTGCGATGCAATTGGCCAGGCGTCTAACTGCACGTTGAAGCTCTCTTATCAACGTGACGAATTCTGGGAGTAAGTTCAAAATTTGTACATATTTTGTTATAAACGCCAAAACCCTATATCATCGTGATCCAAGAATACGGAAAGTGAAACTGCCACTTTGAAAAGAGATTTGCAAGTTGCCATTTGTTTAAACTTTTAGGGGCTTAATTCTTGGCGTTACAAATGGACCGGTATTGATGAGCCTTGTGAAATCCGTGTACCTCTGGCAGGCCAGTCTGTTGGTTGCATGGATAGCTGTATGTTTTTGCTTGTACAAAGGAATAAAGTCCTCAGGAAAGGTAGGTGGAAACCAGAATTATTACGCCAATCGTGTAACAGCTCAAAAAGGTCTGAAATAGGATACCAAATTTTTGGTGAGATCTGAAATAGGATAGGGGAAATGGCGGTTTTTGTCTGAAATAGGGCAAGGGTCTCAGGAAGTGGCTCGCTGCTCACCCCCACCCAATTTTTCTGGGAGTATCTCCCCCTTCCCCCCCCCCCCCCCCTGCCCCGGGAACTCGACGTGACGTGGGGTTTTCAGATACTTCGGTTTTCTTCCGACATCAGAATGGGCAACCAGCTGAGTACATCTACTTGCCCTTGATACATGTTGATTTCTTTTAATTTTTCACCAGCAATGCTGTTTTGTCACTTACATTTCTAAAGTCACGGTTTCAACTTTAGAATTATCTCTCTTCGCGGTGGGAGTCCCCCATCTCAAGCAAAAGAAATACCAGCAAAACCAGAGAGATCTACTCACTTCAGATTCTCATTGCAGGAAATTTATACCGAGTTCTTTTTTCCTGGCTTTCAGAAAATTTGCAGAAACAATGGTAGACATCGATGCGCAAATGGCCAGGTAAATCTTCCCGAGTCACCAGTTTAGTGGTCCGCAGCGGAGGAAACTCTTGTGTCAATTTCATGTTTGCCTCCTTTTCAAAACGAGTTTTCATTCATATGTAAAATATAACTAATTACCATGACAAAAACTTCGCACTTAGACTCGCTTTTAAGAGGAGGCAGACGTGAACTCGGAAATGGCCTATAATAGCCCACTTACGATGTATTAAAATTCAGTCCTAAACAAAAGGCATCATCTCGAGGCTCTGGGGAATGGACTCATACAAATTTATTACCCAGAGCCTCGAGATGATGCCTTTTTGTTTATATCGAAATTGGTCTATTAGTGACTGCGTTTCCTCTCTCTTATCACCGTCGACCTGAACGATTCCAGTTCATTTTCAACATTTCTGGATTCTATTGGTGCAACACTTAATATAATATTTTTCAAGAGATAATGAAGGAGGTATTTCCTTCAACGTTTGCAGTATGTCGATTGACGTAAAATATATTTGAAAAGACGAAAAAACACCGTCAAAAACCATCACAGGTTTGTTATCTGCGTTAACGTCACAATCTCAACTTGTCAGAAGATGTTAAGGTAGTAAGTAGTAAATTTGAAAACAAAAACTCCTTGCTGCCTGTAAAAAAAGTTGGCTAGCTCTTTTTTTTTAAATTTGAAAATAATTACTCCTCGCTGCCTGTAAAAAAAGTTGGCTAACTCATTTTTTAAAATTTAAATTTGTTGACAATAAAACAAGAAATAATCATTAACTGGATGATGATTAATCCTTTTTGCGCGACAAGCACTTTACAGTTTTTTGTTCTCCTTTACTCTTCTCTTGTTTGATAAGGAGCTGTAAAAGTCGCTTCTTATCAGTGGCGATTCGATATTCCAACTCCTCAATTTCTCTCACGATGGTTTCACTGCCAAGAGAACTTGACTCTCTTGGCTCCGACATAGGTGAGATTAACAATTCTTGGTCGCGCGAATAAGAAGGAGAACTTGACATGTGGCGTGACTTTGAAGACCTGCCGGTGTGCTTTGGTGATGGTGAACGTGACATGGAAGTCCTTGAACTTGGATAACAGTCTGCTCGTGAGGGAGAAACCTCTTGAGCTTGCGATTTCCGGAAAGAACACGAAACTGAACCGTGTGAACGTCTACCAACTGTATGAATCGAAGAGGTCTTTCCTCTTGATCGAGAACAATGTTCCCTGCTTTTCAAGTGTTTAGAGGATGTTCTTGAATCTCCTTTAGATCGAGAGTGTGACCTAGATGGAGACCGCGACCGCGACCTACTCTTTTTTCGACACTTTTTCTCCTTCTTGACAACATTAATTTCACTTTGCCATCGGCTGACCCTTTTCGAGGGACATGTTTCCTCGTAGCGAGCTTTCGAACGCCTTGGGGAGTGAGAATGCGACCTATCACTTTTGCGCTTTGAACGGTCACGTGACTTCCTGTGGTTGTGTTTATTGGACGCGGAATGGTAGTCGAATCGCGAGTTTGATTCAAAATATCCCGAGGAAGATCGCGACCAATGGTTTTTCTTTCCTTTATCCCTTGACCTTGAGCGACACCGATGATTGCATTTTCGCAGGGACTCCCTCCTCATTATTTCCTTAGATCTCGACCGCGATCGTCTTCTTGATCCATTCCCTGCAAGGTCATTGCGCTCAGAATCTTCACAAAGGTCAGAAGTATCTCCCGAGACACTGCTATCCCTAATGACAATGACTTCGACTGGTTTGTCAGAAACCGACGAATCAACTGACACACGGTCGCTTGGCCCCGGCATTATCAAGTCTTCTTTTGACCGATGCGCATGTGTATTTGAACGATGTTTTGATGAATGCCTCCGCTTGTGCTTTCGCTCACGTCTATATTTGTGTTTGTGGTGATGTCGGTGACTTTGTGCTCTCCTTTGCCTCTCAGTATCATCCAAATTGGTTGGTTCTAACACAGAAGATGAACCTCCCCTGTGTGTGGTATCAGTGGAAAAATAAGTAGAAGGAGAGGCGTCGTTCATATTATCCTCGTTTTCTAAATGTGCGCTCAATACCGAATCGGAACTTGATGAAATGGTCACGGTCTGAAACAAGCTCGACGTGTTCAGAGGAGTGGTCCCTGGAGATGACACAGGAGACCAACCGGCGACTTCATTGTGAGGCACTGGGGAATCGAAATTCCATTCCGTTTGCGACAGTTCCAAGAGAGATGCTCCGGATGGGCCGGGTAATGGAGATTGCCAATCTGGAAAGGAAAGGAAAGGAATTTTTTATTTAAGTGTCTAATCGAAGCTAATAATGATCATCGCATTTTAGTGAAACTTGAGAAGATGCAAAGTAAGCCTAAAAAAACGATCTTTGAAACACGTGACTGTGCCATAAAGGCTGTAATGCTCTACCGTCTGAGCCACCTGGCAGCTGGTCATTCCTTCACCTCGTACTGAACATTCGAAACAAAATTACGAAGCCGTTCCTCTACATAATTTTTTGTTTAATATCTTCCACTTGGTCTTTGTCTTTTCAAAGAGTTTTCGTCAATTTTTTTATCAAACTTCAGTTAGGAATACCTAAACGTTGATCGGGAATGTACCTTGGATACTTTCAAGAAACTAGTTTATACCTTGGGCATTTTCCGAGATCGGAAAGACAACACTACGTAGTACCAAGCTAATGAGAGTCACTCAAACCTGTGGCGCTACTGTGAAATACTGTTGGCGTGTCTCTAACTGGATCCGCATCCGATTCACCTGGCCAGCTGTACTGCGCACGCTCGTCATAAGCATTTAGATCAAACGGTGAGCGAGCAAAGCTCACGAACTCATGAATAAAATGTTCTGTTTTGTCAAACAGAAAAGGCCGCAGCTGATGGCAAAACTCCTCAGAGCTCAGCTCAACCCTAAAACAAATTATTTATAAAATTTCATTAGTCAAACCGAGTGGAAATGAGAAAAGGCACAAGACGCGACTTGTTTTTCAGGACTGGCTTTCTTAAAAAGGTAAAACAATGTACTCTACTCATTACATACAGATGTAGCCTGTGGATCTCGAATCCTCTTTTCTCACAGGCAACCCAAGGTTGGAGTCAAGATGATTTGTTTGGCAAAAGCAGTAAAGTATGTGAAACCCGGGGAGGGGGCACTTGCATATGAAAAGAGCGGGGATGTCGCCTTGCTAAAGGGTGTAAATTTCAGATTTTGGTCTCACTTAGCGTGTTCTGGGCAAAATACCATCATATGTAACCCATATCCGTTAAGGTCTCGTTTAGGGTTACATGTAAAGAAATGATAAAAATATATTATATATTTAATACAGTTTTAAATATGGTCTCTTCTAGGTGTCGAAAAAGCCTAAGCTAGACCAGGCCCAGATTTGATTTAAAATTTCCAAAAACCATCCCTGCCCCTTCATATGTAAAGTCCCCCCCCCCCCCCCCCAAACAAGGTCACCACCCCTTGCCATAATACCATTCACAGTAAGACCTGGTCGCTAAAGCTCATAACTGTAATGTACCCTAGTGGCAAGGTACCGTAGTGGTTGCATTTTGATTGGTCAAGGTTTGCACCATAATATAATCACTCCGCACAGGAAGCCACACTGAGTAAAGATTCTATGTGTATATTTAAACATAGAACAGTTACTTGGTAATGTGTATATACAAGGATTCAATGAAAATGAAATCTTCTTACATACTTGGCAATGAGAGAGAGGATAATCTGAAGCACAAAACCAACATGGCTTTCATCATCATTCAAGAGTACCCTTAAATCTCTTGTGAGCCAGGGAATAAGGCGATGCGTACACGCAGGATTGATTCGAAAAAACTCTGGTGCTAAGGGGGAAAAGATAATTTTATTATGCATCAAACTAATGATAGCTAAATACACCAGTTAGAAATAGATATATGATGTTGACTATTGCAGAAAGAGCAGGACACAGTAAGGTTATTGTTATGTTTGACTGGATTATTTTGGAGGGGGATACAGCAATTGAGGCCATGGAGAGGTAACACTCTTCAACCCTCCAAAGCTACAGTTTCATACAATTTATTATTTTTTAATTTGAATAAAATTATCATTAATGTTACTGTATCTTAGTATCAACATAATTCGCTTTTAAACACATAACACATGTACAAGGTGCAATATAACAAGAAAACAGATGTATTGGCATTTTTGAGGGGAACACTGCCTTGCGGCTGGTTAGCCTATGCAACTTCCGGATTGTGTGACATAGAACAACCTCACATATCTCCCCAGCACTAATTAGAGCTGAGTGGTAAACAGCATGTGCTAGATCGGACAACAGTAAATGGTTCGCGAGCAATGTACAAAGGCAAACAAGCCAACAAGCTTGAGGTACGTTGCTGCGCAGACTTAACCCAATTTTAATGAAGGCAAAGTGAGGGGAAAAACTTTAATAAACTGCAAACAGCAAATTTGTTTACTATAGAAGACAAACTGCCTAGTGAACCTTTGACAGCTAACCGAGTCTTTCATAGCTAGACTCTGTCTATTAGTGTTGTGCGGGCTCTACTAATTGAAGGTGTGAAAAGTCATAACTTAAAAGCTGTTCTGGTATTCATACAATTCATAAAGGTTTTAAGAATGTACACAGGGGAAGAATGCTGCAGATTCTATGTGCTTACGGCATTCCAGAAAAACTGAAGCAATTGGCTTACTTTACCAGGAGAGTCATAACTCCTGATGGAGAAACTGATTTCTTTGAAATACAGGCAGGGGTTTTGCAGGGAGATGATGATGATGATGATGATGATAATAATAATAATAATAATTAGTGCCCAGGCCAGCAACTACCGCCCTATTGCCTGCCTACAAGCTCTTGACAGGAGTCATGGGAGAGAAGTTATACCACCATTTGGAAAGGAATGGACTGCTAAGAGATGAACAGAAGGGGTGCAGGAAGGGATTCAGAGGAACTAAAGATCAATTGCTTGTAGACAAGGCAATCCTGAAGACCTGCCGGAAAAGGTTGACAAACTTGTCAATGGCTTGGATAGGCTACAAGAAGGCATACGATATGGTGCCGCATTCATGGATCCTGAAATGCCTGGAGATGGTTACAGCTGCCAAGAATAGAGATCTCTATAATCAGCAACAGCATAGTGAACTGGAAGACAGTATCGACATAAAGAGGAATGGCTCTCGGGCAGGTGGACATTAGGAGAGGAATTTTTCAAGGTGACTCCTTGTCACCACTACTGTTTATAGTGATCGTGTTACCCTTGACCCTAGTACCGGTACTATGAAAAATGAGAGCTGGATACAAACTGGCAAAGGACATGAAGCCCATTAACCACGTACTATTCATGGATGATCTGAAGCTGTACGGAGCTAGCAAAGATCAACTAGACTCACTTGTTCAAGTAGTAAGGATCTTCTCGCAAGACATTAAGATGTCGTTTGGGCTAGACAAGTGTGCTGTCCTGGAAATGAGAAGGGGAAGACAAGTTGGCAGTTGCGGAATAGTACTACCCAATGACCAGCATATCGGGAAATAGAGAAGGAAGGCTACAAATACCTTGGCATCTTACAGTTGGACTGGACTCTCAACACCAAGATGAAAGGCAAGATAACATTGGAGTATATCAGAAGAGTCAAGAAGTTGTGTAGATCAAAACTCAATGGAGGAAATTTGATCGATGGCATCAATACCTGGGTTGTAGTTGTAGTACGCTACAGTGCGGGGATTGTGGACTGGACAATGGAGGAGGTAGCCAACAAGGATAGAAGACTAGGAAGACCTTGCCAATGAATGGCTGCCTGCACACCAGGAGTAATGTTGCGAGGCTGTACCTGCCGAGAAAGGAAGGGGGAAGAGGACTGATCAGCATCGAGGAGTGTGTAAGAAGGGAGAGCAAATCCCTTCATGGCTACCTAAGAGAGAGCACAGAGTGGATGCTTCACGCTGCGTTGAAGGAGAAAGTGATTCTTGAAGAAGAGAGTCTTCAGGTCTATGAGAGGAGGAGGAAAGACGAGAAATTTAAAAACTGGAAGGAGAAAGCCCTATATACTTATAACTATATACACATATTAAAAAACTATACCAAATTGATAAGTACTGTACAATAAAAATAAAGTAAAATTTAAGAACAGTAATATTATTTAATTCCTTGAACATCTATGATTACTCTTATCACGTCCAATAAGAAACTTACAACTTTAGATTTGAAGGTGTTTATACTGTTTAGTTCTCTAACTTCCTTCAGTAATATGTTCCAGTCCCATGCTGCCAAGAACTCAAAGGTCTCTGATTTGGCTTTAAATAAGAATGTGTAATATTGTAGGGTCTCTCAGGGACCTTCCAAGATACCTTGGCACCATACATCTTTGCTATCGTGCTGAACTATGCAATGAGATGAGACATAAGATGGGAGAGAGAAAGAAGTTTGCATTAAGATTGATTGAAGGAGGAGTCGTTGTCATCATCCAGTGGTCATAACTGACACAGACTTTGCTGATGGCATAGCCATCACCACGGTGGAGACAAATCAAGCTCAAAAAATGCTGACATCAGTGGAACTCGAAGCAGCAAACATTGGATTATGTCTTAACTCCAAGAAGACAGAAGTGATGTATTTCAACCAGGGAGGAGAAACTACCACCAATGCAAAGAATTATTCATCCCTAGACAGCAGGAGCCTCTTTGGGGACAACAAAGAATCCTTACACACACTGGAAGAACTTTGTTACATGTAAGTACTTTCAGTAGTATTAAAATAACTGTTTTTTCAACTTCAACTCACATATGTCTCGCTGTCGTGGACGACCACCTTGAGTTACTCCTTGCACCCACATATTGCTTGTGTAAATTGCCCTGTATGAGAATAACATTGTTACCGGTACTTATTTTTGGTGTATTGGGTTTAGGAACCTAGTGGATAGAAAACTAAAATGTGCAGGATTGCCCATTCAGCCTTGGGTCTCATATCTGGAGCGCCCTGCAAAGCTACAAACATAGACCCAATGCCCAACAGCTTGGGTGTTTCAATGCATACAAACAAATAGAAGAACACTCAAAACCTGTAATTGTAGACATTTAAATTATTCCACTGCACTGTTGCTGCCATTAGTCTTAAATAATCCCAGCCTACGAACCTTCTTCTCTCTTGGCTAATAACCCCTCTATTTCTTTGGGCAAACACCTGAGTGTGATGAGGCTGAGTTCGCCGCCCCCTTGCATCAGATTCATTCACACCCCATTGCCTTAGAGTCTCACGTTGTTGTCGCCTCGCTTCTGTTCGGGTTGTTCTGTAGCGAAAGTGTCTTCCATCATTTTGAGACTCGTTTAATGGAGCAACAAGTTCAGGTTTTGAGAGATAGTGCTGAAACGCAACGAAAAAGTAACAAAGGTTATAAAGTAATCCTGAGAGTGGTTAAAAACTGTCTCAAACACCAAATGAATCAAACTAAGCATTTGTGTATGTAATGTTACAGTAATACATCTTTTGCAAGTAATTAGTTGTATCCCTGAAATGAATTGGAATGGTGCATCAAATATTTAAGCAGTAGCGGACTTTTTCTGTGTTCACATAGCCCCATCTAAACATAAGGGGGAGTTGGGAAAATTTGAGACAGTTATGCAAACCCAAGACACAGTCTAGGGTTTGCATAACTGTCGCGAATTCTCCTTATTTATAAGTGTTTAGATGAGGCTGTGTAAAAACAGAAAAAAGTTCTCTATTGCTTTTAGAAAATATTTCTCAAAAATAATTTGACAAATGAAGGAAAATGCTGGTTTCTTAATTGATTAATATTTCTTGATACATGCTCATATTTCCTACCAGCCAATCAAAATGTACAGCTGACAACACATACCGGTAACCAATCAAAATTCATGTCATGTCACAGCCGTATCTAAACACAGCTATTGAGCAATGAGAGTGCAGGTACTATCCTAATTATTTTATAAGATAAAATAGTAGCTGTACAATGCATGTATCTTCATTTCTGAATAATTAAAAATGTTAATGCAAATCCTTCTCCTGTTTATACATAATCAAGCTTACCATGATAATTTTTGTAAAAATGTAAATTTCACAAAGAACACAACCATTGTCCATTTACAGTGTAACCAGTGAATGGTAATTACCAGTATACATGTACTTGTATCTTTTGTATCTTCATGTACATCTAGTACTAGCTGGTTATGAGCTAGTGCACAAAAAGCAATAGTCAGAAGCAAATTTAAAAAAATGTTATGTTATACATTTAGTTGTGGACTGAGCCCCTACCTGTTGGTAATCAGTCATAGATTTCACGCTGTGTATAATGGAAGTGAAGCTTGACTTACACAGAGGGCATGTCCTGACTATCTCAGACCATTGTAATATACAAAAGTAGCAAAAAGCATCTAATAATGTACTTAAGGCAAAATACACATGGTGTGAGCTACCATTACATAGATGTAAATAGTCTGCTATCCAAAGCTAGTACTAGCAATACATTGTTCCACTCAGTTGAAGCCCAAGAGAGTTGGAAACCCTACACACATTAATTAGCATTTCCATATGCAAAAGAGCTCAAAAGAGTTTTAGTTATGCATTCTACATGTAGGGATAGAGAATAAAGGAATGCTTGCCAGGGAAATGCATTATAATAATTCCAAGAAGCTATAATCAGATGAAGCCTGGTGTATCTTGTGTGTTTGCTTTGGTTTAGGTCTGGGTTCAATTTCTTTGGGAGTCATGAATGAATGACTTTAGGGTAAGGTTTGAGTTAGAGTTAAAACTGGATGTTTTGGGGGGAATAATGATTTAGGACACTGGTAGAACAAAGATTAACCTGCAGCAATGTGTCCAAGAGATGACAGAAACATGACAAACACATCACCCACTTGACTCCATGGATAGATGCCTTGTATATTGGAAGGATGTTAATTACCTGGTAACCATATCATACTTCACCAACATTGGGTTGAAAACCCTAACCTTCTCCCATTCAAAAGTCAAGAGAGGAAAGCTATACCAGCACTTCACCGTAATTACTAAAACAAAGAATGACCTACGGTGACCTACAACAATCTACAATAAGGTACATTGTACAATGAGTTACAGTGACTTACTACAATGACCCACACATGTACAGTGAGCTACAATGACCTACAATGAGTACCATTATAAGCTTAAAGTAGCAAATGACCTAAAATAAAAGATAACTTGCAGCTCTGAGAGCACTGCAGCATGTTTGCACTACAAAGGCTAAAGACATTTCACTCTGCGCTTTAACTGAATCAAAACCTTGTGGCTGTGCAAGTTGAAAATTTTCATTGTGCACTCTAAAGCAAACAAAACATTATGGGAAGAATAACTTATTTGTAGTCTTTTCCTCATTTTTTCCTGCTCTAATTAAGATTTTATCATTGCCAAGCAAAGCCTTGATATTTGTACATTTTCAATTTAGCTTTAAAACAAAGGAAAACCATCCAATGGTCTTTTCGCAGTTTATTTCTGCCTTCAAGGCCACATGTGTACTGTAATTGATGCTGTCATTTGGGCTGTCAGGCAAATGGACTAAAAGCATTGCGTGACAACGCACAATGGATCCGCTCACCAAACTCTTCACCCTGATCCTCTTTTGTCTTTCTCTTTCATTGTAAGCCATTTAAGGAAGTCATTGTAGGTCATTTTAGATTACAGTAGGTCATTGTAGCTCATTGTAGAGCACTTATTGTAGGTCATTGTAGCTCATTGTAGCTCATTCCTGGTTTTAGTAACTATGGCATGTCACATGTGACGAACAGTTGAGTGCCCAGCAAACAGCAGTTCACCAATTATTGGTAGCAAATTGTCACCAGACTGTTGGTAACCATCTTTCTTGAAACATTTGACTATTTATGATCTGATAGTCAGTTGACTGTTTCCTATTTGTCTGCCAACAGTTTACCAACAGTCAGGCGACTGTTGTTTGAGAAGTTGCTCAATTTTGTACAGCTACACTTAGACAAAATTCAGCATTGGAGAACTGGGGCTTGGGTATCCACTCATTTCGCCCAAAATCACCAGGGTCATGTCACCCAGCCCTGAGCACTTAATTGTTTGATTGAACTTATTCATTTTGGTGATATTAAGACCACCCCAGAAGGGATGGTTCTTAATTGTTAGGCAAGAGACGCCTGGACAACTTTGAACACCTTGAACAAAAGATCAGAAAGAATTTAACTCAAAAACGTTTCAAGAAGGGGGTGGGCGCGCAGAAGAGCCAGATGATTTCGGGCAAAACGATCGTGGCCGGCACAGGAAACCAAGCAGCGACAAGGATACGAAAACACTTGTCTAGGAAAGCTTTGTTGTCGAATTCACTGAGGCAGACCGAACACGTAACATCCATCTGAGAATTTTTCCTTGCATAAGAACCCTGAGAAGAGCTTTGAGAAAGTTCATTTCCTTGTTGAGGTGCTTTTTGCTTGCTTTTCCCTTTGGTAACTTCAGCGATCTGTCGATCTTCGTCAGTGCTGTTTGCCCCAAGACAGGAACTCGATGGCGAGTAAGAAATCTGCAGCGAATTAGTCCCATTTGTACATTCAGCATGATTAATGTCTTGAAAATTCGTTCTCGAAGATTCGCCTGCTACAAAAGGTTCACTGACTTCGGTTTGGTTGCTCGTTCTTGGGTGGCTGTCTTGAACTTCCATCACAAAGAAAAAGTTACCAGCAAATATGACAACGTCTGACGAAAAGTAAATGTTCTATCAAGGGTTTTTTTGTTCTGGACATAACAGTCAGTCTTACACCAAGTACTGTCCGATGTCAAGATTGGTTAATATGGCCGCCAGTTGACCTACTGTAGTTTTCGGTTGTTGTTTGATCTTTCAATCTCACTTTCCGAAGGAATGAAGAATGAACCAGCAAGACGACGTCTTGCAAGGATAAGGTGTCTACTAGAGAGCATAAAACGCATAGAACAAGCAAAAAGCTTACCTTTACCTCTATGTTTTGTCCCGTCGGAAGTTGAATATTCCCGCGAAGAATGCAAGAATCCGTCAGCGTTGAGCATTCACAAGAAGCCTCATAAAGACTCTCAGTGCGTAGGAGAGCTGCCAACTACCTCTTCTCTGCAGATATTTGCGTCGGGAGATGAATTTTTTAACAACGATGGCTCTTGGATAAGACTTTGCCAGGTAAGCTTATGTCGGAAATAATGAATGAAAGAACTTTGTTTAAAAATTAGGCTCACCTGTATTCCTGGAGAAGTAAACCAAATTTAAGAAGTTAGTTTATGAAGTTTGAAATTGAATTTCCGAACCTTTTACAGCAACAACAACAACAACAAAAAAATAGTTTATTTGCATCACACGTTAAAAGAGAACCATAAAGTACACCACCCGGAAGAGGTGGGGATGCTGGTCGGAAATTTTGAATTAAACCCCTAAAGGAGATCAATCTGGGCTTACAAGGAGGGTTTACGTTTTGCAAACGTTGGCCGTGTAGTACTTATTGAGTAATTATTGGAAGCAGGCGTGGCAAGATTTCCGCACAGGTCCCTACTTCATTATGCATACACTCCTTTGTTTCAAGAAAACAATAGACGTCCTTTGGGACTGTGGCGCTTTGTTCTTTCTTTTTAGAGGTTTTTTTTCTAAGTCTATATGGACTTAAAAAAAGTCGGTCGAAATTCTGTCTGAAATACGGAAAATCGAACAGTTTTTCCTGCAATGTCGGCACTTTTCCTGCAATTTTACCCATTTTTCAGTTTTAGAATAAGCCCAAGAAGTGGAGTTTCAAGAAATCGTTGTAATAGGGTTCAGATTCGCAAACATAACAAACAAACCAAATAAAAGTACTGTCATAAGAAATTTAATGGCTACCTGCTCTTTTTATCGTGAAATTGTTCTTCCTGTCTGCTTAAAAATTGGCCGAGACACTGCAAAGTGTATATTTTCTTCCTTTCCTGTATGTAGGATCACGAACGGTGCATTTAGAGGGATTTTGCGATTTATCGCTCTTTGTAGAGATCAGCAATATGCTCAATGATACTTCCAAGTAAATAGCTTTGGTAGAGATCCATGGATGTTCCCGTACGAGGCATACTTCATTTCATTCCCCATCATGTCTTTTCAATGCCCTGCTGTGGGCTCGTTTGTCTGGGTCGACGAAGTTTAGGCGATGGTTAACTGCGGTGAGATGATGTTAGCCCTTGTCTTGTAGGCAGTTGTAAACTTTCCGGCCACAGGTGGCTAGGGCTAATATTTTTTCAAGGAAAGTTTACGGTCAGAAAATTAATAGGTGTTCTGGCGGATTGAAGGCTATCTATTGCAGTTTTTTCTTGAGCATCGCGAAACTGATCCATCTCCCGATGCGGCACTTTGTCTTTGCCAACTGATTGCGTTTTCACACAGGTTTTGGACACGGAAGACGAAAGTAAATTGTTTTCTTTGCACCACTCTATGCACAACTCTGGAAAGGCTATAAAGCAGGGACAATTTCCAAATGATCAAATCTCCCATTGCTGTGACCCTTTTACTTCGGTAGCCATCTTGATTATTATGAAGACACAAGTTTGCTTCAAAAGAAGGGAAAGATGAAACAATTTTAATTGCAATGAACTCGTGCATGAAAGTTTCCCATGAAAGATGCACCAATCAGACTTTAAGCGTGGTATACTCTTCCACGCAGTGAACTTATAAGTGTGCCGCACGCATGGGGCATGAAGGAAAAGCAGGTCACAGTTCACAGCAATACTGGAAAACCTAAAACTATCACAGGGACTAACCTTAAGCCTAAACAGTGCCTTTAGTCGTAATTAGGGTTACGGTTAGCATTATTAAAGGGATGGGTTGTTTCAAGAGTAGTAAAACAGGGATCTCTTAACGGTAACCTACAAGTGTAAGTTCGATTGTAGGTGCTCGGCGCGGCACGTGTATATAATTACGTATCATTGTTATGTAAATAATCAGCCAGAATTCAAAATAAATATCATTTTCAAGGTGTGAATTAGCAACTTGACACGTTAGCTCAGTGGTAAAGAACAGGGACAAGTAATCCAGAGGTTTACAGTGGGTCGGAGTTCAAGGCAAGCTGCGAGTGACATATCATGGGATTAAATGGCAGTAAAAGCCGAGCGGGATCTGGAAATAAGAACAAGATGAAGGGATAGAAAGAAGAAAGCTGGAAGGAAAACGAGTAATGGTGTGGGCGATGAAGGGAAAGAAGAGAGAGAGGGAGGGAGAGAAAAAATGAGATCCGTTTTTATTCATCCCGTAAGTACAAATTACCCATGTATATATTCGGTTCTCTTGGGTATACATATTGTTCTACAAAACAATAGCGCGAATGAATAATTAATTTATTCTGCATGCATAATGAAGTAGGGACCTGTACGGAAATCATTCCGCAGGCGTGGATCCAGGATTTTGAAATGGGGGGTGAATTTTTGTAAGAATGTAATAGAACCAAAGCCTGGTTGAGGTGTTTGAGGGATAAGGAACGGGGGGTGTTAAAATTCACCCATTTCACCTCCCCTGGATCCGCGCCTGGGAGGGTAATGTGAAGTGCTAGTTTTCTACCCATGTAACCATGAGACATACTAATGGAATTGGGTCCACACAAGGACAGAGAAAAACTCTTTAGAACCAGGGTGGGAATTAAACCCACGACCTTCGGGTTAGAGCAGATCTAACCCGAAGGTTGTGGGTTCAATTCCCACCCTGGTCAGAGTTTTTCTCTGTCCTTGTGTGGGCCTAATTCCATTAGTAGGGCTAATGCTCACATGTTTTACATGGGTAGAAAACTAGCACTTCACATTACCATCCATTAGTTAATTCTGTGGAAATACAAGTGCTACATGGCCAATGTTTCCAAAAATGTAACCCTCCTTGTACGTGTATGTATTCATTGCCGTGAAATTGACATCTTAAATTCCCATGATCTGCTCCTGTCTGACCTTGTAGATTCTTTAAAAAAACATTGATTTTCTAATCCCTGAATCATATATAATAGGCCTTTTGCAACTAACGATCACATGGTACAAAATCCGCCATGCTGGAGGGCAAGCTCATTATTATTCTCCCACTGGGACATTAAAAAAAAGGCAAGTCAAGGTTGACTGGTTCAGATCTCTTTGTTTTAATGTCCCAGTGGGAGAATAATAATGAGCTTGCCCTCCAGCATGGCGGATTTTGTACCATATGATCGTTAGTTGCAAAAGGCCTATTTCATGTACATCCCTAAACATTAACCATAACAACATAATTTATCTGTTTGTTACGTTTCAGACCTGTCTACAATATTTTTGGCATCTTTCCCTTAAACAAAGCAATCAAGGTTCACCCCTAGTGGAGTATAGTGTCTACTGAGTTTCTCATGATCACTCCATAGAGTAGTCTTTGAGCAGGAGGGGGCCTTTGTGGACACGCACTGCAAGATGACATTTCCTTTAAACTTCAATGTTGTCCATAGTTTTTGAGAGTCCTTAATAATTGTTGGCATTTGTGACATCAGATTAATACCTTGTAGACACACTGTGCATCACAAAGGCATGTTGTTTTGTTTCTTGTAACCAGTTACTCCCTTGCAATGCCAAATACATGTATACGTGCAGTGCCACATATACCTGTTTCTAAACTGCAAGTTGCTATTACTTGTTTTTGCAGAAAACCCTGCAAAAGTATTGCTCTGGTAAACAAGTTAAAGAGGGTTGGGTTCTTGCAGTACCTTATGATTCTAAAAGTGGTGTAGGTACACCATACCTTAAACCAACAGATGTGAAGTTACTGCGAAAGGAGAAACAAAAAGCTGTTAAGAGGTAGGTAAAATGACAATTATTGTGGCTTCTACAGTAATCTTCATGACTCCTTTACCAAGGTTATTGATACACTGCATGTACACATGATTTTTTTATAATCAACACTGTCATTGCAAAAACTCTGTTTTCCTAGTCCATATTAAAATATTGTGACCCCTTGTTTTTCCATTTTAATTTTACATTATTTTTACGGCCCTCACACTCTGGCCATACAGAGAAGAAGAAAAATTGCAGATGGCTATTCACAATACAGACCTTTAAACTTGTTTAGTAAGAGGTTAAATTAATTTTTTTCTGGAATGTATAGCTGGCAAGAGGCAGTGGAAATATGTTATTCACTCAGAGTATCAGAACCACCTTCTATAGAAAGATATGAGGACAAAGAAGCTGTGCGTCAATTAAGCTCTCCTCCACCAAAGTGGTGTTTGGAAGCTGATGAAGAACTGGCCAAATTTATGGCTGAGCATGTGAACAATCATGAAGCATCTCTTGGAAATATTAGCAGATATGTGGAGTCAGTGCAAGTTTCATCTGTAAGTTGTCTGTCATAATCATCTGTTTCCCGATAATTATTTGTGAAAGGTAAACGTGATCCTTGCACTTACTTACATGTAACTGGACGATTTATTGTAAGCGATTATTGTTACTTTATAGACACCTCAAATATTCAGACAGCTTCAATGGTATTCAAACCCATGACCTCTGCAATGCTTGTGCAATGCTCTACCAACTGAGCTATGAAGCCACTCAGTTGGAAGCAATGCAAAACTTTCATTCATCAGACCTTCTAAATTTTTTGTTGTATAGGCCAGCTCATTTGTTGCATCTGCCCAGAATTTCCAATGTACCTGTATATACCGGTAACTCACTTCTGGTTTTGAGACTAAAAGAAAGGGCTACAGGTTGCCTATACTTTAGATTTCTATTCATGTACCTTAAGGCCTGGCCAAATGCTCGCAACATTTCAACAAAACATCTTGTAAAATTGTTGCATGATGTTGTGGCATGTGTTGAATGGGCTGGCCAAATGCACGCAACATTTTCAACATTTTCAATGTGAACCTGGCCAAATGAGTACAGCATCATGCAACATCCAAAATGTTGCACGCAAATTTTGACCATTTTCAAATTTGATCCAACATGTTGCATATATCCTAACAGAGTGGCCAAACATACGCAACATGTTGTGTCCAACAATGTTGCAAGAGTTGCGTTGAAATGTTGCGAGCATTCGGCCAGGCCTTTAGATATGTCAAATATGTGAGATATGTCGACAGGGCTGCTGCTAGTTTATATGACAGAAATTTGGAGGAGTGCCGTTGAGTTGTTGGTATACATGTAGTACTGGTAGATCTCCAAAAAGCATTCAAATTTGTCTCCCATAATGTGCTATTACATGAATTAGAAAATGATTTTGGAATTAATGGAGTGCTCCTTCATTGGCTGTGCAGTTACCTTGACAACAGAAAATGATATATTGTCCTTAATGGTATAGCATCAGATCTTAACACTGTTAAATCTGAAATACGGCAGGGTTCTGTTCTGGGACCGACCTTATTTTCTCTTTACACAAGCGATTTACCTGAAGCTCTAACCTCTGTGACAACTTACATGTACATACATGTATGCTGATGATACTACTCTATATTGCATTGGTGATTCTATCGACGCAGTAATTTCCGAACTTAACTAAGCTTTAGAAGAGCTGTCTATACTGGTGTGAAACAAACTCAGTTGTGCCTCATCCAAAGAAATGTGAAGCAATGATTCTCCATCGTGGAAGATTCACTGGCCCATTGCAAGAGTTAACATTGGCCCAGCACACCATCAAATGGGTTTCACACTCTCGTCTATTAGGCATGTTGATAGATTATCAACTTAACTGGTCCAAACATGTCAATGTTGTTAAAAAGGCTTTGTTGATAAGTTAAACTTGTTATAACATAGCAGATTTCTTCCAAAGAATGCCATTAGACTTGTATTTTAGAGTAATCATGCTGTCTATCGTATATAGTATATCAGTATGGGGAGGTCTCACAAATAAGGAAGGTTTGAGGCATTACAAGCACTGCATTGTAGAGCTGTGAGAATTATCTTTGAGCTACCTTGGGAGATGTCTAATGCAGATGTTATGAAAAAGGCTAATTGGTCTTCTTTAGCCCTTATGTATAAAATCCACAGTAACCTGACTCCAGACGCTTTGTCAGCTATTATTAAGAACAATGATAGCATTAAGTGATACCAACCTAGGAAAAAACTGAAAATTGATGTCCTTCGATTTAACACCAACTACATGAGGAACTCTGTAGCTCGAAGAGGAGCAATAGTTTGGAACAGGTTGGTCTCTCAACTTAATGATGATATAATAGACAATGTTAAGAAATATGCGATCATGGCAAGACGGTCAAAGGCTCTGTCTGCTACATCTAGATTTCGACTGCATCTCCCCTCAAACATTAAACAGAAGGGAGGAAGATTTTAAGTATAGTTAGTGTTAATAAATTAGTCGATACCAGAGTACCACCTTGTATTTTAGAATTTTAAGCTTTTATCGTTTTAGACTTGTAAGTATTTTAATACTTGCTAGTATTTTAAGCTGTAGTAGTTATAATAATTTATGATTTTAGTTGGTGTATATCCTGTTTATTTAGTTATTTTACTTAATTATTTAGACACGACCCCACAATCAAAGCGTCGATTAAATACTTATCGTGTATAAATAAGGATTAGTGATTAGATTGTTGAAATATAATTTGTAATTGTGGCATTGCTTACAATAAGAACTTCAGCCCCAAGCGGTCCCCATTGACAAGTAAAATCATCTGGCGTTACACAGAGTAAGAATGTCATCTATAAGTGTGGCTCCTAGGAGTAAAAGTGTTAAAACTAACAATAGATAAAACGTTGCAAACAAGAGTCCAAGAAACGTTTGTCCTAGCTAAACCTCTTCAGGATTCACAGTTTTTTCCTCACCAACTTGATGTTGTTTGATGTCACAAAGAAGCTGTATTTTCATTACTGTATGTTATTCAAGGTGAGGATGTGGCTTCACTGCAGCTCACCTCTTTCCAGTATAGATGTTTACCAGGAAAAATGGTGTCACATGTATGCAACAATGCTGGTTGTCAAACGAAAGGAGCTTAGAGCTGTATGAGAGATCCATTGTTTTCGTCCACCAATGTTGTTGCAATGATATAACTTGTAAGCTACATTTATAGTGCTGTACGTTGTTCAGATCAAAGTTAGGATTCATTAATATCTTTATTTACCATTGCATTTTAATAAGAAGTTGAATCAGCTTATTACATCTATACAGTAAATTAAATCTGAGCATTAAATTCACCCAATCATGACATATACATACACCTTATTCTAAAATGGCCACTGATTTATGTGGATACAAATTGGCCCTTGTTGCCTCGTTCAAGATAGAATATTCTTTTGAATTTTAAGCTTAAGAACGAGGCATCCAGGGCTAATTTGAATAAAAACAAAAGAATATTTAAATGGCAGCCATCTTGGAATAAGGTGTATTGAACAGGTGTATTACAATGACGAGATGGTAATGGTATAATGTACATGTAGTCATCAAGATAACAATTGTTGTTATTGTTTTACTTGCTGAAATTTTAATTAAGGAAGAAGAGTCTAAAGATTCACTGACTGATGGGGATCCTGATACTTATTGGGAATCAGATGGAAGCCAAGGGAGGCACTGGATTAAGCTCATGATGAGACCTGGAACTGTCATCAGGTAATTATCTCCAGAACTCTGTTGATTTTGCTTTCTTACAGGTGATCTGTCATGACATCACAGTTGCGTGTTATGTTCACAGGCTCACTCGATGGTTTGCAACCAACATCTAGAAACACAGGCAACAATGATGTAATGCGTAATTGCTTGTAGGTGATCAAAAGGAGCTAATGAAAGATCTTCTGTTTTTGTTCACCTACTTGGTGGCAATGACATAACATGAAAACCACTTATAACAGTGTTGTTAAAGTAGTCAGTAGTTCACCTATTACAGCAGGCTTTGATAACCACAGTTACACGTAACTCCCTCGTTCACAATTAGTTTTACTTAACCAGTTGAAAGATACTCTTCCTTTTCAGGCCCAAGACATCATTAACGAATAAAATTAATAGTCCCACAATAAAATAATGACCATTGCAACTTTAGTGTTATAATAGAACAACACTTCATAATTATTATATTTCATTATATGATATGAGCTTTGTATGATTTAAATTTACAACTGCTTGAAACTTGATTCCCCATTGCTCGCAGAAAGTCTTTTGTAGATTCAAATTTCAGTCTTATGATTGATAAAATCTTGTGGAGGTTTCTATAGTTCTTTTTACTCAACAGCTTACTGTAGTTAAATTATTGAATAATTATGTATTTGCTTGACAGTGTACATGTATTTGATTATACAACATGTGTAATTATTTTGCAGGCAACTTTTCATTGGTGTGGATGCCAAAGATGACAACTACATGCCTCATCATGTTGTTGTTGTGGGTGGAGATTCACAGTCAAACCTGAAGGAGATTGGAGAAGTCTTTATTGATGGGTAAGTTCAGATAAAAGTATTTAGATGCCGTGTGGCTGAAGAGTGAGGTTGCCAGGACTGTGGTTCAATTCCAGCAGGGACATAGTTCTTGGCCCCATTTTAACTACCGTAGTTCACTTGTTCATTTTTCAAGAGTTAGATTTTTTTGCTAATTCATTTATAGTATTAATTTTGTTTCATTGGCCTTGAAAAGCCCTGAAAGGCTGTATCTCATTAACAAATTGTTTTGTCAAAATAATTCCTTACATTTGTCTTGAACATATTCATTGCTTCACACCTTTTTTGAGAAAGCTCACTTTTCACTTGGCTATGAAAGATTATAAAGTTTTGTTGAACTCCAGACCAAACAAGGAAGGTCGAGCAGCGCATTACTTTTAAAATTTTGTTATTTGTTTTTAAGTCTCTTAATGGCTTGGCTCCTTTTTATTTAAGTGATTTGATTTCCACCTACGTTCCTAGTCGTAGTCTCAGGTCTGCCTCTCTGTCTCTTCTTCATGTACCTAGGTCTAATCAGAAGACCTATGGCGACAGAGCTTTCGCAGTCGCTGCCCCGCGACTGTGGAATGCTCTGCCCATTCAGATGAGGCAGCCTGGGACTACACTAGACACATTTAAAAGGAGCCTCAAGACCCTTCTTTTTAGACAAGCTTTTTATCGTTTTCTGTAACTTTTTATTTATTTTCAAAATTGTAAAGCGCCATAGAGCTTTTAGGATATGGCGCTCTAAAAATCTATATTATTATTATTATTATTATTATTATTATTATTAAGGGAATACATTAAATTACAGGGCTCGAAATTGTGACCAATACAGTCGCATTTGCGACTAAATTTTTCCCTTTGCGACCAAAATATCTGGAGAAGTCGCAAATTTGTGACTTGTTGTCACCTTTGCTCTTTCGAAACAAAGAATACCTCCAGCGATTTTCTCTGTTGGTTTTCTTGTGTTTTGTAAGTTATCTTTCAGTGAAAGTTTTCGAAAGAGCACTTTTGTACACAATTTGACCTTGTTTGTTCTCTCATGAAACATGATAGTGATCAATTAACTAAATTAATCTTGCGGTTTTGTGCACGTGTATTTCGACAAGCAGAAAGCTCCTCGTGAAATTTTGTTTCGGCAGCGGCGTTTGTGCATAATTTTTGCACTTATACCTGCAAGAAAACAAAGCGATTGGAATAAATTTCAAGCAATTTTTATCCATTGAATGGTTAGACTTAACTGTAAATTGCACAAGGCATATTTTGAATTATAATATAGATTTTTCAAGCGCTTTGTTTAGTTAGCGATCAAAAACTTTCATGATTGCTTAACACATGCTGCTTCGAAAATTCTACCTTTACATTTTCAGTTGAGCCTTAGGACATGTTTTCAATCACTTTTTAGCGATATTTTTACATCATCTGGAAGTTCACTGTTTCATCTTCAAGGTGAACTTAATTCTAGAACTCAGTATCTTGTGTACATTTACTGTGCATATGGTTTATTTTTAATGCTCGCTTTCCACTGCAAAACCTCGAAAATTTTCCAAGTGTCTTACACATCACACACACGGCACGCGAATTTTTCAATGGGTTAAATAAATAGTCTGCAAAAAACCTAACTGCAAATTGCTCTGATGGACATTTTGCTGCATGTCATTCATGTCTTGCAGTTGCACTAAGCAAACGTTTATTGCACACACTAAGGAAGGACTGAAGATTTTGTTTCCTCTTCATAATTCCTCATCTTTTCAGTCTGATCTGATGCCAGGTCAAAACATTTTTTGGCTTTACATTTGCACCACAAAGTACCATAAAAACCAGGAATTAACAGTAAAAGACAAGCCAAAAGACAGATGAAGAAAAATATAACACAAAGATTAATGGCAATTGATTGTAAAAACGCAAAAATTTCTGCAGCCTCTGACTTTTATGAATCAAGGGAAAAGTCATGATGAACATTTTGTCAAAAGGAAGAAATTGATCACATGCTAGGCAACCATAAAGGTGCACGGGATCACCTTGTGTCAACTGAATGAACTACAGGAAAGAATGTTAATTGTTCGTTGTTTTCAGAGTAAAACAACATACTTTTTAGCCAAGAAACTTCCTTCTTTGGTTTTTTCATTTTGTTGTAATATTTAACTGAATATTTACATTTCATCTGTCGGATCAGGAAGCCTTCTTTGTCGGGTTCCTGAGGACGTATCTATTTTGACTTCAGGGTGAACTATTTACACAATCGTGAGGTTGAGCGGCCACGTAATTGAAAATCTAAACATCTGTGAGATACAAAAACAGACTTAAGAATTATCGCAAATCACAATGCTGACAAGCACAAAAGCAAGGGAAATGGTGAATAAAATTAATATGAAGTTTTTTACTATCTGAATGTTTTTGGGTTAGAGTAAAGCAATATATTGTTGAAAAATCTTCATGATCAAGGAGCTATGTCACGCAAATGATGTAATTTAATGACACTCAAAATTCGCAAAAAGCATGAGTAATGTAAACAATTTTCGCACTAGTAAGTCGTAGCAATAAACTGGATTAACCAGAAAGTTAAAGAAATATTGTTGGCTTCCCAAAAAAACTTCACTTTTCACTTTTATGACAAAACAGATATTTTTCTGAGGTTAAAAACTTGGCTACCTATTAATCATTTGTCAGAGAAAAAAAAATTGTGTCTCCTCGTGTATCACATTTCAGTGCACATATGCAAATTTGTTAAGCTTGCATATTGCACAAGCTGATGAATTCATAATGGCCACAGCTTTTCCAGCGAAAAATGTGTTGAAACAAACTACATATTTGCTATAAGAGGCAAAAAACCCTTCCTATTTCATTGCGTGCAGGAAAACAAGAAACCCAATCATGTCAAATTACCATACGCAACAAAACCCTTTGAATCAAACCCTTTCCTGGAGAACCTTTTCCTTGAATAATGAAGCACAAAATAGATGACAAGCTTCCTTTCAAATAATTCTTGGCTCTCACATTTCCAATTATTGTAGGTTTTTACCTGAAGACTGTGCAGAGTTGAGTACAAATAAATACAAATATAGCCAGACAACAGAGATCACAGATCCACTTAAGGTGTTTGATTCCTTCTCTGTCTTTGTTAAACCCCTAAGTTACCAGAGAACTTTCCATTTCGTTTCAGTGTTGTAGATAACACCACACTTGGAGCCGTAATCAAAGTGAGCTGTATTTCTAATATTTAATATTAGAAATACAGCTGACTTTGATTACGGCTCGATCGACAGGAGAAAGATTGTTGCCGAAGTCCATAACTCATCGCTTTATTTTCCACCGCCTCTCTTGTTTATCCAATTGACGTTTCAAGATCCACCAAAACACCATTTGTGTTTCAACAATTTCGACGCCGTTGCAGGTTAATTAAATATTCTACTGTGTCCACCGGATAAAATCTGTGCATTTCTAGTGCCCCCTAAAACCCATAAATATACACACAGAAGACTCTATGCACAAAGACAATACTTGGCAGGGGAGGGACAGTAAAGACTTTTCCCAACACGGAAAAAAATAAAATAAATAAATAAACAGAGAAATGAAATACAAATTCCAACTGGGTTTGGCAACCCAGTAACTTGAAATTTGTTATCTCACAAACTACTCTGCACTTGTTTTTTTCAAAGGACTACCGTAATGAAAAATCTGACAAGCTAGTTGCCACCAACAGTCAAAAGGACAACTGAAAAATTAGATCCCTGGGCAGGATTCAAACTTATGATCTCCTTGACACTATGTACATGTAATTGACCTAACCAAAGCTCCTTGGGAGCTAGGTCGCTTATCTATGTTTTTCTATGGATAAAGTATCCCACTGGTCAGCAGGCTCAACAGTGTCATGCCCCTCAGATTCGTAAATGCAACCATTGATGGCACAGTAGGTGATGTAATGCACCTGTCAGAAAGATTATTGACTTATTGCTTGGCAGTGGGCCAAAGACAACTGAAAATTTTGAACCCTGATTTGGATATTGCTGAGTTTGCAGTCCAGTCAGATACTTTTGTCTTATGAAGAACCTACAGCTGTAGATAAGTGTCCTGGCTCCTCTTGAGAGTTCTTGTAACTCAGTGGGTAGAGCATCTGACCTGTGATACAGAGGCCTGCCTTCTGACTTGCCAGCAACTAGCTTATGCCTTAGGCAAAGTGTCCAGGTACTGTAGGTTGAAAGTTATCTCAAAATGGCTAATATTTGAGTTTCTTTCATAACTTTCAGGAACATGACTGGAGATGTGTGCATTGCAAAGGGAATGATGCAGCATTATAGTCTAATTCAAATTAGAATTAAAGAATGCAAAGGTAACAATTTGGTTCATACAATGTACATCATAACATTGGGCTTATCCCGTATTACATCATTCTGTAGCTGTTTCTATTTGTAAGTTTAACCCATTGACTCCCAGGGGTTCCCCATTGACGAGTAAAATTGTCTGGCGTTAGACAGAGTAAAATACTACGGGTAACCGTAAGTCTGGCCGGTTTAGGCTTGTTTGCACGTCAAAGGGTTAAACCCATTGGACAAGTCAGGCAACAAGTACTGGTTCTGCATAATTGTGTATGGTGAGGGGCATGCAGAAATAATATGTTATCATATATTTTCAGCTAACGGTTCAGTCATTTTTATTTCATTAAATAACTGAAGTAAAGTCTTCTGTAACAGTACTGCATGTGGTCCTCAAAGTATTGTGGATGCAGGTGTATTTCGTACAATAACATTACATTTTACAATTTGTTTCTTTATAGATGAAGGAATAGACACTCGGATTCATAGTCTCAAATTAACAACAGAAAGTGAAAGAGAACCAGGTCTTAATATAGATTTATTCTCATCCTCAGAACTTATCAGGTAATTTCTGAATGTTTTCCTACAATTATGGCAGCATGCATTTGTGGCGTTGTTATCAACTTGTCAGCATAGTTTTTCTAATAAATGGAATAAAAATTCACTGAGTGGAAAAATAGTTTGATTGAATCGCTCAACCTTTCTCAGTTTGTATAGTAGTGAGTGATTACATAGTAGTCGCATGACAAAAGCATTATATCATAGATGTCAGTTATTAATTTTTTGATTTGGTTAGTCCAGTCAGATGCCGATCATAGATGTCGGCATCATAGATGCTGTTTATTAGATAGATTTGTATCATTGTGGTATCCGTAGCCCATTGTAACAGAGTGGTTAACAAATGCAAATTTCTCACAAGTACAGGTTTCCAAAGCTTGACGCTGTTGATTCTGCTTTGTTGTATAGAAGAGCACAAGCTTTGCTAAGGTTAGTTGAGTCTGGGTCATTTTTTTGCTTTTATGTGCTGGAGTGAAGTACAGTGTACATGTACTTGTATTCGCTTATAAAAATGCTTACAGAAATTCATTGGTCGATTTGATAATTGGGAATGTATTATTTTTATTCAAAGAGTAAATTATCCTAGTTTGTAGGTTTGTTATACACCCATAGCGAGGGTGCCTTTGTTTTTTTGTTTGCACACATGTACAATGCAAAACCAGAGTTGGAAAAGTGTTTTTACATAAAATACTGCCTTTGTGTTAAACTCAAAAATGGAATTCCCCATTTCTACAGTAATGCATAGTGAATTTTTGTTCCAATCAGTAAAAATTTACAGTCAGACTTTTGATCTGCATTTGACTATCTTTTCCATGTTAAAGATTTACTGAACTTCTGGACAGTGTCTTGCATTATCTTCTGCCTTCATGGAACTACTCTGCTGGCTCATTCAAGGATTTGGAGGTCAGTAAACTCTACAGTGTATTACTGTTACAGTAATTTTACAATACACTGTACGTGCACTAACAAGCAAGGCCATCTTCTATGATGTTGATGAGTGTTGTGAAACTTGTAGTATCTGTTGGGCTGCCTGTGGCTGCCCAGAAAAGTATTTCAGGATAAGTTTTTGATGAAAATAGCAGAGGGGTGCGAGGACAAACAAAAGCTAGGAGTTATATCATTTGAATACAGGTTAAAATAATTAATGCAAATGAAAGAGTGTTGCAACTGGCGACGGGGATGAAAAGCAATCATCAGTAGATTCCTAAAAGACATAAATACTGGAAATGGCGGTAAACATCGAATTTGGAGACACAAGCGCGCTTGACTGAGAAGGTACCCCAACTAGCATTGGTCCTATATGGTGACACTGGAAATGTTCCTTTGAGTTCTTCCTAGAAGCCAAAGGCCTACTGTAAAGGATTCCCAGAGGAAACCATTGCTCCTTCACTGTGCTGGGCGAGACATCCAGGATATTTTTAATGCCCTGACTTACCCAGGACTGGTTCCAGAAAGAGATTGTGAGTATGTGAATGCCACGAGGTCTTTAGACACACATTTTTCACGTCAGGTCAAAATTCCTTTTCAGCAACACCAGTTTCGAGAAGCAAAACGGGAAGAATCAGAGACAGCAGATCAGTTCATGCTTAGATTATTCCATCTGTTGGAGAACTGTGAATTTGGAGACGGCAAGGAAGAACTAATCCGTAACCAGTTAATCAACTAATGTAGGTCACACAATCTTCGCAAGAAATTGCTTGAAGCAGGTAAAACACTTACACTATGAAAGGCGTGAGAAATTGCTAGGTCAGTGGAAGCAGCCGAAAATCAAGCCAGGTTGATCGAAAGCAATTCCCAGAGTGAAAGTGTTTGTGCGTTGGATGACAAGCAACAGGTTTCTGACAAAAATAAAAGAGGGAATTGCTTCCGACGCAGGTTGGAAGGCCATTTTGCACGAGAACCGGAATGCAAAGCCAGATCAGCGACCTGCCAAAAATGTAACAAATTTGGACACATTACAAAGTTTTGTAGGACAAAAACCGCAGACATAAACAAGAGAGAAAACGTTCATTATGTCACCAAAGATGGCAACATTGTATTTATAATTCAGTCAGGTGCCAGAGACACACTGAAAATGGACATTGAACTTGGAGCATCACAGCTGTGTGATGTGCTTATTGATTCAGGGTCCACTTGCAATGTTGGTGATAGGGAGACTTGGGGCAAACTCAAAAAGAAGAAAATTTAGCTGCAAGTCATGGAAATCAAAAAGGAAATTGTACTCTTATGGCTCGGAGGACCCAATCAACACTGCTGGTGAGTTTGAAGCTGAAATTTACTGTTTTATTTCACAGATAGACACTGTACTGGCTGTTATGAGGGAGGGCCACCCATATCCACGGTAGATTATGTCTTGTATCAACTCAATCAGAGTGCAGTATTCAGCAAACTAGATTTGAGATAGGGCTTTCATCAAACTGAGTTAGTAGAACAGTCCAGAAACATCACAGTGACTATATTTATCACCCACAAGGGGTTGTTTACATGTAGGTACAAACGCTTGATGTTTGGTATTAGTTCTGCACCAGGGCCCTGTTGTTCGAAAGCCGATTAACTTAATCCAGGATTAGCATAAACTTTGGTCAAAATGTTTTCAACTTTTAAGCTCATCTTTCTTTTGGTTATTTTTGGTTTTCAAGATTGACTTCCTCTAATGTAAAATTTTGCCAAATATCAGCATTGTACAACATTTGGGAGTAGAGAAATAAACTCCTTGGTAATTTTTAAATCTGGGATTAGCGTTAATTGGCTTTCCAACAACCGGGCCCAGAGCTATACCAACACACTATCCAGCAAACATTCATTAGAAGGATGTGAGAGTGCTTACAACATCCATGACAATATCATTAATCATGGTCATACTGCTGAGGAGCTTGTTGTCAGGTGAAGGAAAACCTTTGAGTGTATTCAGGAAAAAGGACTGACCTTGAATAGAGACAAGTGTGCGTTCAGCATGTGTCAAAGCTGATATTCATGGGTTATTTTATACTGTCCAACCAAGGGATTGGGCCAACAGAGTCATGTGGAGAAGCAGTGATTGGTTCCAGAGAGCCGCAGAACACAGGGGAGGTACAAAGTTTCTCAGGCTTGTGAACTTTAGGGCCAGGTTCATCCCCAACTTAGCAAGCATTGCTTAACCACTTCAGAGGCTGATAAGGAAGGACACTCCCTTTGTGAGGGGCGTAGAGCAACAAAGCGCTTTTGATGCGCTAAAATGCAGCTTGGGAAAAGCCAAAACCCTGGCATATTTCGACAGCAATGCCAAAGAAACCAAGCATGTCACAGGTGCCAGCCCTGTGGGATTGGGAGCGTATTTACCCAGGTTCAAGGAGCGGGTCGTGGCGTACGCAAGCTGTAGTCTGACAGATGTGGAACGTAGTATTCTCAAACAGAGAAAGAGGCCCTCTGTCTTGTTTGGGGTTGTGAGTGGTTTCACACATACCTATATAGAGTTGATTTCACCTTGCTGACCGATCACAAGCCCCTTGAATTTTTGTATTCTACAAATTCCCTAAACTTGGCAAGGGTAGAACGCTGAGTCCTGTGAGTCCAACGATACAGACTCCAAGTGCATGCCAAGTCAATAGAACATTGCTGACCCACTTTCATGTTCAGTTTGTAGCTGAATCGTCAACTCCAGAATCAATGTCTGTACGGGAGGTTGAAGAAGAATAATGGGTCAATCCAGGAATTTCATAGTTAAGAGAATGCATCACCACATCAGGGGAATGGGATAATGAACCTCCACAGTACAAAGCTGTCAGGAATGAACTTTCTGTATGGGGGAAGCTAGTTTTAAGATGTTTCGGGATTATTGATCCCAAGGAAATTTCGGAAATTTTCGGAAATTTTTCACACAAGGGACATCAGGGATTGAAAAAGACCAAACAGTCTGGTGGGGATGAGTTGAAGCCAGTGTAAGAGCTGTCATGGCTGCCAGTTGGTCGGACTACATACACCACCGGAACCCTTGAAACACATGGAGTTCCCC
>OX421457.1:34325617-34340617 GCA_949126865.1 Montipora capitata | reverse complement strand
ATGAAAGCAAGTTTCAACCCAGAGAAGAGGTCTTTTCCCTTCTTTTGTTACCCTTTGAGCCAAGCAAATAGTTTACAAAGTAAAAGAGGCCTCATATAGAAAAGAACACAGGTGTAAACCTGAATACTGGTATTATTTATCAGATTACATATTCTGTGAGAAAGAAAATTGGGAAATTGAGCACATCAATGAGGGACTCGTGCATTAGTCTTATGGTACGTTCTCTCGTGATAAATATTAAATTATATAATTATTTGATGCCCTTGAACGTATTTCATTTTCTTGAATTTGCTAACAATTATATAGAGTCCCAAGGTTTTCACTGACATTACCATTTAATTTAGGTGATTCGAGAAGTTACATTCTGTAGTGTAATTGCCCGACTTTTTGGTGTTCATTTCTTGCTAGGTTCTTTCTCTTCCTTCTTTTGTTTGGCGTCAGTTGGTTGGTGAAAAGGTTACTTGGTCACGTGATTTTATGACTGTCGATTTAGCACAGGTTGGTAAAATATGTGTTACTTTATACTTTATGGAGTTTTAAAACCTACAGTAGGTTGTGTGGGTCACACAGAAGGGAGGAGCTCGAGTAATTATTGTCAGTGTGCCCATTGCAAGGCCAGTATATAACACTGAGATATCCATCCTCTACTATTGCCGAACATAGTGTAGGCTCTTTAACGTTTTACAATGTTGCCAGCAAGGGTTGTGAGACAAAGTGTTAAACAATGTAGTACTTGTAGTAGTGTATGCATTGTCATTTTGAAGTTGCTGTTAATATTACAAGATACATTGTACATAGTGAGGCCTCGGATTTGATGGCTGGATCCCTTGTAAACTTTGAGAAAAGAAAATCAAGTTGTTTCTGGTTGATTGCTGCATAGGAATGCGTCATGTGTCTCAGATTTTGTAGTAAGCAAGTCTTGATTTCAGCGAGGCATCTAAAGCACCATAGTTAGTACTGCCCTTTAATGTATTGTATTGATTAATTTCTTTTTTTGTTATTACATGTAGGTCAAGTTACTTGAGTCACTAGAATCAATGGATAAAGATTCCTTTGATATGAAATTTGGAGGAGTCCTTACTTATACAACCGTAAGGCTGTTTTGTTTTTTGTTTTTTATGCAACAGTTTTCCATTCAAGATAACACAAATTTACTTTTTGTTAACCAAACCTGAATTGCCTAGACTGCTTGGCTGATATCATTAAGTTTACATGGACATGAAATGGTTGAACGGATGGTTTCTAAAGAAACTGTGGTGCTGCGTCGGTGGCGAATCCAAATCGGTCTGACGAAGGGCTAACGCTCGAAACGTCAGCTTTTAGAATCTCTGTACGGTGGTCAATTTACATTATAAAACAGCTATCAACTCCGTTAATAAGACCAAAGTCTTGTATACATGTACATTGCATCGCAATTTAGCATGAATTACAGTAGTTGGAAATCTTTGAAACGACAGTAATTATGATGTGGAGTTTGTAAATAGCGCACTTTCAGTAAATTAATTCGAAATCTCTTTAAGAGGAAAAAACCTTAAACATTGGCATTATTTTAAGGAAACACGTTCTCTGAGTTTCGGTTCTTCGGCACAATGGGCTAATGCCCTACCAAGTGTGCAAATAGAACGGCCGCCATAACTAAACCTCGTTTTGTTTGTTCTAGGTTTTAAGTGACAGCACTTTAGTAAACCTTGTTCCTGGTGGTGTTGACAAGTTCGTTGATTATGAAGACAGAATAGAGTATATCAAACTGGTGCAAAGTTGTCGCATGTCTGAAGGCAAACAACAGGTAAAGTATTATAATAATATGATACGATAATATGATGATGAAGACGATAATAGTAATTATTATTATTATTATTATTATTATTATTATTATTATTATTATTATTATTGTTTATCTAAAACCTCCGATGATATCATTCTTATAAAAAATGATATCACTTATATCGTATGGAAGTTGGGTGTCTGAGACATCCCCCCCCCCTTCTTCCTTTATTAACCCTCACACTGCAGGGGAGACACTGATAAAGTGTGGAAAGGGGAGGGATGGAGACTACAAAATTCCCCCGCTCTAACATACACTGCAAGCGGTACATGGCACAAAATTGTGTATACATACGCATTGGCGCATCTGCTTACAAAATCAGCACCCTACCTGTGGGCCTTGGCTACACATTCTTCAATCTGAACCGTAATTTCTGTTGGCGCATCAAAATGCTGATAGCACTCTTTGTTATCGTTATGGAGGGAGTTAATTATGAACTGCAGGTTCTTTCAATCAACAGATCGAGGCAATTAGACGAGGTTTGCTGAAAGTTCTTTCCCAGGCTGTGCTCGATCTTCTAACCTGGCAAGAACTGGAGAGAAGAGTATGTGGGGATCCTGAACTTTCGGTCGAAGCACTAAAGAAATGCTGTGAGTTTCGCTGTAAGATTTGAGTTGAGCCTTATAAATTAAGGACACCATCCAGATTCAAACAAAAGCACCCGTTTAGCTTATTAAACATCTCTGCAGGAAAGTGTTTGTGAACTACCACAGTTTGGGATTCCATTGGTGTTCCATTGAGGCGCGCAGCTTAAAAAAAAATCATGTGATGAAAAATGGTGCTCTGGAACTTTCATGTGGATCATTTACATGGAAGGCCACTGAAATAATAAAAAGCCACAGTTGCTTTGTGCAGCATGACTCTAAATGTTCTGAAAGACTGAGAATTCTCAGTAAAATGATTGGCATTGCCAATGAACACGGGAAAATAAGTAACTATAAATTGTTTAAAAAAAGTGTTTTAAAGATAGACCTGACTAGCCGCTGCTCCTAGAACTGATTAAGATGACATATATTTTTTCTCTCAATATTAATAAGTTTTTAAGATTTTTTTCTTGTAAATCATTATATATTATATATGTAATTTTAGATTTTGTGATCTTAATAGTGATCTGTATTTTTATATTGTATTTTAATTTATTTCTTATTTATGTTGTGACTAGACCTGTAAAGTAGCTTTATAGCTAAGTGTCAGTCACTTTAATAAAGTCGTATTCGTATAAAGTCGTATTCTCATGTCAAAAGTTTTTTCTTAGCTTTACAATACAGCTTTCAGTTTTAAAGGAGGCCGGTGATAGCTTTACCACTAACGAATGGTTCACCACTTTGTTCTGTAGTGCAATATGAGGATATTTCGGAAAATGACAAACGCGTCAAGTATTTGTGGAAAGCCTTAGAGAATTTTACTAATGGTAAGAATGGTTTTCGTTTGAGCTAAATTTAGACGATTCGAGATGCCAGATATCACGCTACTTCTTATGACGTGTGAAAATGTGCTGAATGCACCAAATAGAATTTCCCAGCGTCCAACGGACGCTCAATTCATTACCCAGCGACAAGGACCTTTACGAAAGCAGGGTCAATTACTTGGTCCGTGTGACCTTGCATTTGCTAGTTTTATCAGTTGCAATGTGTATGTACAAGTATATAGAGGTTTCATTTGCTCTATGTACTAACGAATGAACAGAAAGGGGTTGGAACATAAATGTTTTCCCATGGAAACTACGGAGTCCCCGTCAGAGAATTGACTCAGCAGGTCGTGGGTTCCAATGACGTCAGAGATTCTACATCTGTCATCCTTACTGTTTATCCTCCTTATCTGAGAATTCATTAGATTTTTATAATTCGCTGGTCAATTGTTTCTGTTATCGTTTTTTTTTTTCATCAGGGTCCATAACATCTTTGGTACGTTTCTAAAGGGCATTGATTCCCCCAGACTTACTTACAAAGGTGGGGGGGAGGGAGGAAAGGGGTCGGCCAGGCTTACTTACAAAGGTGGGGGGGGGAGGGAGGAAAGGGGTCGGCCAGGCTTACTTACAAAGGTGGGGGGGGGGGAGGGAGGAAAGGGGTCGGCCAGGCTTACTTACAAAGGTGGGGGGGGGAGGGAGGAAAGGGGTCGGCCAGGCTTACTTACAAAGGTGGTGGGGGGGGGGGAGGGAGGAAAGGGGTCGGGGAATAGAGAAGGGAAAGATAACTGATTGTGTTGTATGCTATCTGGTTTAGATGATCGTAGTCGCTTTTTGCGGTTTGTGACCGGAAGAAGACGACTGCCAGCCCCACTTTTCATCTGCCCAGGAAGAAGGTAGGAGATGGTATAGTACGTTAATCCAAGTGTTGTAGTGCGAAGAATTAAGTGAAGAAATATGTTCCTGTAGCCATCTACTACGTGTTAAAGTGATTTTCGTCTTGAGCATCATTTTGGTGTCAAAGGAAACTAGAGGAATAATATTTACAATTAATTCAGGAAAACCGGTTGGTCTGGTGGGATTTTTTCGCCGGAAATATTTCCGTTGAGATTTGTTTCGTGATGGTACAACTGGTTGTCCCATTCAAATGGTAAGCACCGTTTACTTAATTTGCCTTATACAGTAAGTTGGTTTTTCGCCGTGGTAACAATTAGTATACTTAATCAACAATTATGTCGACGAATGCAGGAACGACACAAAACAACGCGTTCAGTGAGCTAAAGCGATGGCTCTGCAAGCTCAACACTCGCGTTTTAGATGTAGGTACATTTCCAGTTTTTGGAAAGTAAATTGATGAAATGGACCCTTTTCTTGCCTTGCAGCTCCATTAAAATTGATTCACTCCCTGAGGCGGCCACATGTTCCAGTACGCTGTTTTTGCCGGAATATTCAAGGTATGTTTTTCTCTAAAAGACAAGTTGTACAGATGATAATGAAGATTAACATTGTTGATGACGATGATGTGGTTACTTTGATGTTGACGACTGAGTTTGCTGTCGTTGTTGATTGTGATGACGTCAATCTAGTTCATCATAACTGTACCATGTTAGGTTCTGATGAGAGTAGCATTCGAATCATCGTACTTAGTGTCACGGTAAATAACCTCGTTTTTAGTATTTTTGATGCAAGACGTATTTCAAATTCCCACTTCTTTGGATTCTTTTCTATTTTATTTTAATGTTTCATGTTAAGTAGCTCTTTATCCCTTATTAGTTCCTATGAGCTACATCCATGCACACGTGACAAAGTTACTCATTGATTGATTCCTGATAACCATGACAATGTGAGGATATTGACAGTGTAATTACGATGGAGTTCTAAGCAATGTTAATTCCCCCTATAATGATAGCAATTGTAGTAAGCGCCATAAATAAGAGAACGAAGAAATTAAGGTGGCTATCATCCACATACACTTCGCGTTGCATTCTCCGCCCAGACTATTTTACAACCCTCTTCTTTCTGTTTCTTTTTCTCATAATTACCTTTAGCGCCAGAGTAGCGGAGGAGAAGATTCGTTACGCCGCTTACAACTGTTTAGCCATTGATACCGATGTCAGTCCATGGGAGGAGTAGCTCGACATCTGACACAATGCTACCCGATGAGAACCGTTGACTTTTGTTTTAGTTACCGGAGCTCCGACAAAATTTGAGTATTTTTGAACTCTGAGGACATTTTTCATTAGCGGAATTCGTTCTCCTCGGCTTCATATTCATGTTGCACGAATTTATGACTGCCTTACCGATGAGCCGGTGGTTTGAAACTTTTTCGCATTACGTTTTATCCGAAACAAACCTGGGACCATTCTTTTTACTCATATTTTCAACTGGAAGGACTTACGGAGTAGTTCTGCACCTCTGTTTCATATTGGTCCAAATCTCTTGTATATCTGCTCTGTGCCACTCTGAAGTTACTGACAAGACTGTGGCGGGTGTTAGCTTCCTTCATACGCCTTTTCCCTTGTTGTGATGTGCCTGGGGTAGGGGGAACACGCTACTGAGCCAACGGACGCTGAGGGGCAGGGGATGACCGCTCAGTAAGTCTGCGGATATTGCAGTGTAAAATGTTGACCTGCTTTACTATACCATAAGCCAGGTCTGGACGAATATAATGCGCTCTGTACAGTTCTTCACAGACCGACGACAAACTTTTGTGTTGGCCTGCCTTCTTACTTAGTTCTTCAATAATAGCCATGTGAATAGGGGACAGCTTAGGGGTACAGTGACCATAGACGCCTTGTTGAGGCTTGATTAGTTTGCAGAGGCGTTATTGCTGGTTAAAATTCAGTCACCTGACATTTTGCTTTATTCTTTAAATGAAATTGTTTTGTAAATCATGAGTTTTGTAACGAAACAATGTAAAGACTGCAAACATATTAGAGCAAATACATATATTTATAACTGAATTGAATTAGTTATTACATGCAGTCAGCTTTTCAGTCCAGTGAATACTATGGTTGTTGTATGTTGTACGTTTTTAAGAGTAGTTGGGTACGTTGGTCTGCAACTTGATTTGACCCTAACCGTGACCAAACGAACCGGTAAATCTACTCATTGTCAACCGACCGCTAATTTCCAAACCGAGTCCTTCAAGTGTATGTAAAGAACTCCACTCACATCAACTTTGCTGGTGTTTATTGTTAGGCATGGTTAGGAAGGCAAGCATTTTCTATTTTCGCGTTTAAATTCTACGATAGGCGCTGTCATTTCGAATTTGTTGTATCATACGATTGCCTAACATAGTAGATTAAACTGGGTTGTCAATTATCGATGCCGATAGAAGAGCTACGGCCTCCATGGGCCACGGACAATGGTGATGATGAAGATGATGATGGATGGCCATAGCCCAACTGCATTAAGCGCGTGGTGAGCATTACAACATTCTTGTAGGAATGTTATACTAAACTCTTACATATTTCACATGCATGGCTTTGGATAGTTTTCGCATATTAACACTGTCTCTGGTGGTTGGGTCTTCTATTTCCGTGACTTGTTGTCGTCCTCCTCAAGTAGAAGATTGTGTAATGGACGTTTCCTTGCATAGCCTGTCGGCAGGTTCTATTCTACAGAATTCCTAGTGCGGGCGGCACGTGGAGAGGGAGGCGCTAAAGGGAAACTCTCACATCGCATGTCATCCATATTTGCTCATCAGTATGATTTTCCTACGTTACGCAGGGCTCTCCGGTTTCAAATTTTGGATCTACGTTGTACATCTTTTCCAAGTTCCACGGCCTTGGTAATATCCTGCCCAGTAAATTATCAGAGTCTTCAAGTAGCGCCCTCAACTGCATTGCAACTCGTTTGTTGTTTACACTTCCTCCAAGCAAAGCACAACAAACTCCGTAGGAGCACCATAAATACACTCGTCCACTACAAACACCTTTTAAATTGTGTAAGTGGCTCGGTATTTCATAAACTGGTTTGTCCGTTAGCAAGATGACAGCATCCGATTTTGAAATCCGGTTTTGAACCAGTGGTGCTGCTTTTTTACCCAAAGCCGCGGTGAACAGGGAGCGAGGCTCTTCAAGGACGGGATAAATTCTTCCTTTCGGTGTAGAAGCTGTTGAATAACAACAGAACAGAATTACGTTGAAATTGAAATTGATTGTTGAAAACCACAGGACTTTACAACAACGGGAACAGGTCCGTTGATAATGGTACACGTATCAATGAATTAATATACGTGACCCCCTATTCTCGTATCCTGTGACCACTCTTTATTAAATAGTAATGACCATTAACGCCTGTGTCGCAAATGGAGGTTGGGTGCCCAAGGATCTGGGGACTGGTACCAACGACCCAAACCCAGGTCGGTGGAACACCCCATAAGCCTGCCCTACCTGCAACCTAGCCACGAGCCCCGCCCGCCACACCAGACCCCAAATCAAGCACCCGTCACACTGAACAGTGAGTGCAATGGAAAAACTATAAAGAAAGGGGCCCTGACTCCCCTGAGTAGGGAGAGGAGGGCGGGAAATACTTGAAAGCACCCGAGCGCCAACACACCGAACGCTGAGCCAAGCAAAACCACGAGGACAAGCGCAGGCGCACGCAAAATATGCAAAAGAACCGCTTACCGCTAGAACTGCCAGAAAACTCCCCGGAATAGCCCCACATGCAAATAACACACGCACACGCTAAAAAACTCAGCAGGCACACCCCCAAAATACTGATAAACCCTAACGCCACGCAACGCAACGCCACGCCAGACAAACTGTGCAACTTGCTCCTAGTCGTTAACTAAGTTAAATTGCATTTAACCCTATGTAATCTCGTCATTGCTTGCACGCAAGCTGAACCTTCACACGTTTACGACCATCGATAAACACTGAAATCCCGTATTAACCCCTTCACGACTGGTCAAGTCTTTGTGCTTCTTTTGTAGCCAACCTACCTTTGCTTCTTACATCGTTTAAATACATCTACAACCAGTGATTAAGCAAAATCCAACAACAAAAGCTTCGTAACAGTTTTAAAAGGGGCTTAACACAACACTACTTGCAGTTAAAGTCGTCGTTAACGAGTCTGTAAATGCTTGTTGGCAAATGTGGAGTGAATATCGCTTATAATTTGCACGAGGTTCTTTCTTTTTGGTGGTTTAAAAGCAGTGACTGATTCGACCTGGCAACACATTTGGACGGACTGACACTAATCCTTTTGTTGGTAAACAGTCAAGAGAATCAGTCTTCACGAATTTTATTTAAGTTTGGCAATGCATTGAAACTTAGCTTCTTCGTTGACTACAGTATATTGCCGTAGTGCCAATGGGTAAGGGAAAAACTCAACTGTCTCAGCCTCATCCTGTGGGGAGACACGTTTCCAAGTTTTCTTTTTTTGCAGAGAGGGAGGATCCATGTTGATGGATGTGTTGTACATGGGTATGTGACCTATTGTTCTTTATAACCCTTTACTCGGCATCCATCTCATTTAACATCTTTACATTGACATTTGAAAATCTCATCAAATAGTATTTTTTTGGAAAGATAGCGTTGCGCAAACGCTGCACTGGAAACCCTCCCGTGGGTGAACCCCCGCCTCCCGAGCTCGTTGCTCTTGGCATCTTAACTTTGCGATCACCAAAAAAACGGTACAAAACGCTTGCTCAGTAGAATCGGCTAAAATCCAAGAAAAAGTCTGAATGTAAATCATTTCCATTCACGATACTTTAAACTCACTCTTTCCGTCTGATGGTGCTTCTCACCAACGGAATTCAGGATATTCCTGATTCGGATGAGAATCACGCCCAGGCGCCAACTACATCGTATCATGACAAGAGAAGTATTAAACGTAACACTAAAATGTAAAGTGTTTTGAACTTTGGAACTTTGATTTGAGGTGTAAGAACGTGATTTTAAAAAGAGGGTCAGGAATCTCAGCTATCGGCTAAAGTTTCGCCCATTTGTTCAGCTGTCAGCTCAATTTTTGGCCATTTCTCAGGTAACACTTAAAAAACAGATCAACAATTCTCAGCTATCAGTTAAAAAACACATCGTTTCTCAGCTAACAGTTTAAAATTTGGCCGAATCTCAACTATCAGTTAACCCCATCCATACCCTCTAAAAATAACACTAGAACTAAGGCTGCGAGAACTTGAGATTACGCGTACATTGTATCTTTTTTCTGTGGAGAAGCTGTCAAAGAGGTTGAACGTGAACTGTATTTAAGGCTGTTTTACAGTCCTCAAGATCGCGAAATATTTTGGTGAGCTAGGCATGCGCATGTGCACGCCCAACAAAATGAAAGATTAACTTGAGAAGAATCGTACACTTGTTGACCTGTTCAAATATTTTGCATTTTTTGTGCTTATTTGAAAATGGCAAAAAGAAGAAAATGATTCTCAAAACGTAAAGTTCTGAAAGTCAAAGAATTATCAAGTTTCTATAAAACGCCGGTCTTAAAAAGAGAGGGTTTTTAAAAATCATAATTTTATGCACAAGCCCTAACTTCTTCGACCGTGTGGCAAACTTTCAAGCTTAAGTGTTCAGCAAGGGCTATTTTTACTTGCCTGCTGCAATAAAGTGGGCCATTCACCATTCAGCTTGCATAGCCTTCCTAATTACATTTACATTCACGACTATTCTGTAAACGTCATTACAAAAGTTCAACTCAAGTCACTGGTTACATTATGTAAATTCGAAATAATCATTAGCCAAACTGCACTCACCAAACAAAGTAACACCGTGTCCCTCATCACGGATTCGTTTGACAATCGACTGGGCGTATTTTGGGTTATTCTCATGAAACTCAAAATTTAAAAACACGACGAGGTACATTGTTCAGTCGCTATGCTCTCCTGATCTGCAACATAAAAAAAGAAGATAGTGTGATCTGCATGAAACTTGCAGAAACCAGAGATGTTATTTTGCCTTGACAAGTAACAACATGTTTTGCTGTAAGGCCAAGAAAAACAACCCGATTCGGTTGGTAGAACGTTGTCAAAAGAGTTTAACCAGAGAATAGAGAAGTATTATTACATGTAAAGTAGTTCTTAGAGAAACAATTTTCAACCTAGCCAGCAGAACTATTCACAGAATGTAACATAAGTTAAATGGTTTTCCGTAAACCAAGTATTCTGTTCAGACGGCGACGGGGTCAACCATCGAAATGACATCAAAGTCGGCTGGTGGTTTAGCACAAACGCTGCATGGTGTCCAAAGAACTTAAAGAGAGTGAAGTCTGTTGTATCCTTGTCAGCAATTTCTTGGCGTTGTACACATTAAAAAATCTACCAGAATTTTCGTCTACCTCAGGGGGCCACCTGGTTTTTATGCCAAAGTACTGCAGAGCAACAAAAATCTCACCAAGAGATTTTGACACCTGTATGCACGTTTAGACCGATCACGTAAAGTTCCTATGTCCCAGCAATGTTTTAAGTCTTACTGTTTGAAAGAGTTGATCATATTGTTATTTCTTCCACCCTAGGGCTTGCGTTCGTTCACTCAAGCTGTTTCGTTTGTCCCTTAACGGGTGAAACAAAAAGATTGTAGGCTTTTGCATGCACAGGGGCGATCAAGGGGCAACAAGTGAATCGTTCTAATAATGGAAAACCTACCAGGGTCGCTTTTGTATTCGTGTGGTGAAGTTTCTAAGAAGTACTGAAAGTTGTGAGTCCTTCTTCTGTGGTGAAGATGGAAGTGTTTCTTTTTGGTTACTGATACAGTTAAGTCTCGGGATCAAATTATTTTTCCGTGTCAGAGGTTATAAAATTGATAAATACTGTGACATGGTCTACTAATTAATTAACTAATTTAAAGTTTTTACATGCAATTGGCCTCCGTCCTCCGCCGCAATCGTTGATAGGGCCAGCCTAAAATTTAAACTCAACAGAACTCGCAAAATGAATGAAATTTATAGACAAGTTACGTTACAGATCAAGAATGTTGCCTTCATTTTTCAGGGTTTGCTAATAATACTGTCAGCACGATGTTATTTTCTCGTTCATGGTTGGTTGGAATCAAGTGCAGGTTGACAGTCAATTAGTCAATTAGATTAGGTCAATTTCACATACTGCTGCCCAATATTTCGTACGATTTGCGCGGTCAAAAGATTTTCGGTTCCCCGGGATGTATGAAATGAGTGTTTGTAATTAAAATCTCGAGTATAAGAGATAGAGTATAAGGTGGCAGCAATGATCCAGAAGTGTCAGGTGATGACAACAGATTTTATTCCTTGGCGAAACCCGCCAATGTTTTTCGAGAAGTAAAGGCTCCTCCTTCATTTTTGTCATCATTGTACTCAAGTGATGGCACTCTTTCATTACCCTATGCACCGCTTCGTCGTGGGATTAAATTTGTTTTTAATCCAGTTCGTAATAATGCGCATGTGTTGTGTTGTAGCACATGCCGTGATGAAGTTCAAATGAAATTAGGTCAAGGATGTGATAAAAGTGCACTTGCAAAAAACTCGAGGTTCGTGTTTCGCGGAATAAAAGGAACACGAAATTTGAGATGAGGAATAATAAGGGTTTGTTTTTTTTTTCATTCTACAAGTTCATTCGCACCCGCGCTTACTTCACCTAATTTCGACAATAGTGAATGTGGCTGTCAGGATTTCCCTTTCGTGGGAGGCACAAAATAGTCCCTTCTCTTTCTATTCCTACGTTGGAGAAACTCAAAATCACTCGGGTAATATAAGACTGAAGAAAATTATTCTTTACGCAATTGCAAAAAATTGCGTTCATAACTGCGAAGATCACAGCTTCGTAAGTTAAGATTCTGCCTTATGTTTGTTTTCTAATCATGAATAAAAATTTTACAGTTTCCACAGAACAACAGGTATTATATCGTTTGAATATGTCACGTACTCACCACATGCAGGCTAATTTGTAGGAACTTTAGTCATCTTTTCCACCTCAACAGAAATTTCACCTGTGGATTTGATAACTTTATTTGGAGGCGTGCGAGGGAAATAAGGAATTTTTGTATACTTGAGCAGAAGTCGTATGAAGAAAAACGCATCAGGGAACATCCTTTTGTTTCAATCCAGTACTTTGGACTAAGTCATAAACATTGCACGTGTATAACAAGTGATTGCTCTGTTTACATTAGCGTCATCCAGGCAATACTGGGAACTAGGTTATTGAGACCACCAGGGTCGTATGGAGACGGTGAAGTTGTGGGTATAAACGGAACTTCTTTCGGTAGCACGCTCAAAGACATTTAGACCCTTCGACCTTAATTTACAATGAAAAAGCTTGTGATATTTTGTATGTTGAAGCGAGGCTAAAAGCATTTAACCCTTTCATTGACCCCTGAACCAACCCCCAATGACAAGCGAAATCGTCTGCTGTTATTGAAAGTAAATCCATTCATGTGTTAGGAGGCTAAAGGTTATTAATGAAAAGATTATTTGGCTGGCATAATCAAAAAGGTGTAAGTAATCAAAGTCTCAGTTTCCAAACCGAATATCATTTCTTGATCGAATATCCAAGTGCCCAGCTGCATGCGAGAACAGTTTACACTAGCGACGCAAGCACAAGGAGTATAAGCAGCTGTAAAAAGGCCACGCAGGCGTATGTGATAACACAACGTTTTATCCAAGAGTATCTTCAACACATCAACAACACTAGTTTCAGTCCTTTATCCGAGCATATTATGATAGTAGCTCATGCTAGTGACGTCGACGTAAGCATCAAAATCAATATCGGCCATTTTGTTCAAATGCTCAGACGCGAGGAATCTGGAACGAGTGCTTTAACAGACCTTATTGGAGTAGAACCTGCTGGCACATTTTCTTGTGTTTAAAACTACATGCAAAAGAGACTTAATGGTCAATTCCATACAAAATGACCCCTTAGCCTCGCTCATGTGGCGAAACCGCTGATAACTTCGATAAGGGCAGTTGGCCAGACGTAGCAAATGCTGCGTTTCGTTTTCACAGGACGCAAGCGAACGCAAGCATAAGCGCAGGCACAAAGCAAAGGAAAAATTTTGATGCTTGCAAGTGTGCTTGCGTCACTAGTGAAAACAATGCTCTAATTGCACTTGGTTGTGTCAAAGATATTTTTTACTAAATGACGGTTTTAAAGGGACAAATTATTCCGGAATTTGATAGCATTAGTCGTTTGATTTTAGTACGAAAACTCTCTCTAGGATTTTTCCAAGTGGGGGAGGGGGGTCACATTCTCTCATGCCCGAGGTACTTACTGGTCCATCTGCGGTGTTTTGGTGAAAGTGACAGTGACAAGCCTATAAAATAGCTGCATACTATCGATCTCAGACGTCCGTGAACAATGGCGTTGATTTCAGTCTGCGGTTAAACTTTTTTTGTGGCTCTGCGGTTTCGAAAGAAAACAACATGAAAATTTTACACCTGCTTCTTATTTCCTCGGACAATGCTTTTCCTGGATTTTTCCTGAGTTACCCAATTACTAGGTTTAATGACTTATCAATCTGGAGCCGGTTGCTCGAAGCATGGTTAGCGCAAACCACCTTTAAATACCATGGAAACCTATTCGTTTTGATACCTCTTTACCAACTAACCAGGCTTCGAGCAACCGGCTCCAGCTTTTTAAAATAATTTTAGTTACTAGGTTTAAAAATGCTACATACATTATAGGACAACAAGTACGAGTTTAAGATGTATCACATTTATATAATGAATATCATAATTCCTATAAACTTTACAATTTTATATCGTATGTTAATCTGTAACTGAGCGAATAAGATCATATTTAAATGTTGTTTTGCGCTTTATAAATAATAAATTAATATTATATTTATTTATTATAATTATTTAAACTAAGATAGCATCACGGGTTCAACCCTCATCATTGACGGCATAAGCTGTTTCAAAACTGACCCAGTTGTTTAAAGGGTGTCTAACGCTGTGAAAAATCTCGAAAGATAGATCACAATCTCGGTGGTTATCCGTCCTATCGTGATTTTTCCGCAAACGCGCGTCTGTTTGACAACTAACAACCTAAAAATACAAAGCAAATTTTGAAGAATTAGATGCGATGCCTTCGGTCGGTAGGAAGGATCGCTAACGTCTGTTGGCAAGGGTGAGCACTTTATGGATACTTAATTATAGTCGTATGTACCTCTTACTGACCGAGTTCGAGGGCTGTACTGTAAATTACGGGCCGCACAGTAGAATGTGGCCCGGTAATTTAGCCAATCACAGCGCACGTACTATCTGAGAGGGATATTTCTTAGCTCTTATTAACCGAGCAGGAGGTCTGTATGGGAGAATCTTCACCGAGGTGGTGAGTACGTGAGGTCTGTACACACGACCGAGGTCAAGACTGACTAAGCTCGGTTAATAAGATGTTTATTACAGTGGAATCCCGCCTTACGGCCACCTCGGTAATACGGTCACCTCGTTATTGCCCGACAAAAAGGCCATAGCCATACATTCTCTTATAGAAAACCCTCGTTAATGCGGTCACCTTGTTAATGCGGTCACAATCTTAAATCCTAAACAGTAGAATCCTCTATAATTTCACCCCGTTAATACGCCTGTGACGTCAATTTCATTGACCTTTGTTATTTACCACTGTAATCGAACAGCGGATTTACTTTACAAAGTACTGTCAGCAACACTCCTCCCTGTTTTCATTACAAACATAATCTTGCCACTACTGTAATATCTAGTATAAAGTCATTGTGCTTTCATCAAAAACACGATTGATACTTAAGTCTTTCGGTTTGGTAATTACGGCGGCTTCCGTTTTTTTAGAGGCATAATAAGTTGGGCCTGTTCTTGTTTTGAT
>OX421457.1:34315617-34323117 GCA_949126865.1 Montipora capitata | reverse complement strand
CAATCTTAAAGTTGTAAAAAAAAAAAAATGAAGAAATAAACCATTTTTCAAAGTGATTCTCATAAACGACTGTACAAATGCTCTTATGCAGCATCACGTCGGACAAGTAATGTTTTTAAATCACCATCCATCCTCGACATGCAAAAACGCTCATGGACAACTTGAGCAAATTGATCTAGATTTTGCCAGCCCAGTTGAAATTACCCATTCAACGTTTTTTTTTCTAATTAAATTTATTAGTTTTTTAAATATATTTATACACATGCCTACATTTATTCAAGCAAGCACTATGGTCATATAAACAGACAACGATAACAACAAAATTAGCCATTCAACTTACATTTTGTTGCTTTAAAGATACTGATTTAAAGTAAAACTAAAACTGAAGATGTGCTCTGTCATGTACAAGTGTTAGAGGCTATTTTACAAGACATTTATTTGGCTAGCAGACAGCCTTCCGTATTTCAGTCTTCCGTACAAACGGAAACATATGGACATTTTGATGTTTTGTTTATTGCTACATTTCCAATTAGGCAAAAGTGGTGATTATACAAGATGGTTTTCTGAGCAAATATGCAAAACCAATGCCAATTTACAGATATTGCATGACCGGATGGAATTTATTTACGAATGTGGCAGCTGATTGAAATAGACTTCCTCAGTGAGCGAGGAATCCGCATAACTGAAACTCAGTTAAAGTTTTTCGCTTTCATCTGTAGGATATCGATCTTTGTTTTCACAAACGATCAGCACGTTGCACTGATTTGAGACACTGCTTGCCGAAAAGACGGTTTCCTGTCCTCAGTAATTAGCATGGTTAATAACTGAGTAATATATACTCATTTCGACAAATTTGCTTATGTGCGTGAACCAAGAAGTGGACAATGTCTAAAGTTCTTCTTCCTCCAAGAAGCACAGGGTTAATGATTTTTGAATCTGTGGCCTCAATAGCTCTCGTTATTCTCACTGTCATTGGTAATGTTTTCATTTTTGTCGCTCTTTATCGAAATCCTCGCCTGCGAAATTCTGCCAACATCTACATCGCGGCACTAGCGATCACGGATATATTGAATGCGTGTATACCAGGAACTCTGTTTGCTAGCACCGTGGTATCCGGGAAGATGGTATTAAGTCTTCACTTGTGTCGCTTGAGTGGTTTCTTGGTACACTTCCTTGCTTATGTCTCCATGACAACGATGACATTAACTGCTATTAACAGGTAAAGCAGCTTTTTTAGTTCCCAGATAGTCAACATACCAAGGTGAATTAACAGTGATTGATTTTTTTTTTTGCTTTCAGGTACTTGCGCGTTGTAAAGCCACAACACTATCAGAGGATTTTTGGTGGGAAGCGATCTCTTATTATGTTGGGTGTCCTGTGGCTTTTGATCGCTTCCTTTGTCCTGTATCCTACATTCATTGGTGTGGGGGAGTTTAATTTCAATCCAGCTTTGTCGCTTTGTGCCTACAAATTTGCCAGCCCAGTTGCGGAGATAATTTTCACGGTTATAGTTGTGTCCGTCGTCGTGGTGTTCTGTCTGTCTGTGGTTTGCTTCTCCTACTATCACGTTTTTAAGACGATCCGTGAACATAACGCAGGCGTTCTTTCTTCCTTAAGAGGAGTTAGTGTACAGGAAATCAACCTGTCTAAAGTTCTGTTCGTTCTGGTCCTTGCCTTCGCACTTTGTTGGCTTCCCACTTTTGTCATCATTTTAGTGATAAGAGTTTTCATGGAAAAAGTCCCACACGAACTGGCTGTGATGATACCTTTCCTGTTACAGACAACCAGTGTTTTGAATCCTTTTATTTATGGTGCTTTAAGTCCCCCTTTCAAACGCGAATTTCGAAACCTGCTAACGTTTCAGAAAAATCGGAAGATATCAGATCAAGGTCAGCAATCTTCAGCGCCCTTGCGTCTCGATTTCATTTCAACCCAATCCAAAAGAGATGTTTGTAACTGACGGAACTGAGGCGAAAGGAAGCCATGAGAACTATTTGATCGAAAAAAACTGGTTCCGATATTTTATTAATAATGATGATGACGACGACGACACATAACGCCATTCTGGATTCAAAACAAACCTTCGTCAGGGGTTTTCAAGTTTCCGTGAAAAAGTCTCAGTAAGATTTATTGTCTTCGTGATAAGCATAGTGGGACCCCAAGTGGATGCATCGTCTGCATCACTACATGTATTACCATGGACGTGGTGATTATCTGTCATCATTGTTACTTAATTGTACCAAGGACAACGGAAATAAAAAGAACTCTGCAAAATGTCAAGCAAAGGAATACTGTAGGCGAAAACAAACTGATTTTCCGATAAACAAAATCTTCTTTCGTGTCACAAACTGTCATGTTTGTCGCATACTCGTTTCTTTTCTTGGTATTTTTTCAAAACACTCTGTTTAATCCTGGCCTTAGTCTAAGCAAGCTCAAGGATGGATGACTCTTACGCAAGTACGCATGTGTAAATCATACAACATGTTTGCGTATTTCATACAAGGCACAGCGAATACGATGTCAAATATATATATCGCTCGATATCTAATCAATGCGAGAAAGAAAGGGATCTGTCTAATATGGTGTGGGGCCGATATTTTTCTTCCTCACTGCCCACGTGTAGCTGACAGATAAAGCGCATTAACGGGTTTAACTGATGCACGCGTCGAAATCAAGGTCTTATCGTCATGGTACACCCCTCAGCTCAAGGACAGGGTTACCACTTTTCACCTCTTCCAGGCTGGATTTCGCATGTGCAAGTGCCTTTGGGTTTCGATGTGTCCGGCAGAAGACACCATGACATTAAAAAAAACTACCGTGGAATACAACCCTGCCACAGCACTTGCTCAAACTACACAGAAATCTTTTATCTGGTAGAAAACAGTGCCTTTGGAATTCACTTAATTGTGACGTTATGTAGATTTTTAAACGCTGAAAAAATATCACGCCCTATTATATCCCTATTTAACTTGGGGCTGTGTTAGTAAAACTAAGGTTAACTTGTATCCGCACCAAGCAGAATAAACGTATTCCACGTTGTTTTTCGCACATGTAATGGAGATCGCCGCCGTTTTTACCAGACTTGAGCAACTACAAAAAAACAACTTTAATATTGAGACTATTAAGTGTGACTGGAAGTTGAATTAATTAAGTCGGACAATGTCAATAAGAAAGTGTAAGCTGCTTGAACTCCGAAACACGGCAAAGGTTGTTTAACGAGGGTACCGTATACTTATTAATGTTTACAACTGCATGTATTTTAAATTGTTCAGTGTCGGTTGATTACCTCTAACAGAACATACATCTTTAACAATGAAATGAGGGTGGGAAAACGTATCATATGGTATTCACTCTATAGTATGACAAAGACGAATTACGCAGCCAAAATTCTTTTGAAGACCTTTTTTGTAAGCCCATCGCTCACAAATGCTATATATCTCTTCTTTTAAACTCTGCCATCTTCTCGTCCAAACATTTGTTTATTTTATTAACTTTGCCAGTCAAGCTGGCAGAGCGCCACAACAGCTTGCGCCAATTACTGTGGCCGCTTTTTTTACCCTCCCAACCATGATACACAACAGAAGACAGACCACAACACCGGGAACTACGTGCCCTACCTGTTTAAAGCCTTTAGTGACTTCAGCCCGAAAAAAAAACGTCATTTGAAACCTGACACTTCCGGTTAAATTTTTCCCACCCCACCCCTGGGAAGGCCTCACCCGTCAAATGCCCGGGAGGGGAAATGTTGAAGTTTTTATTTGATCGGCGCATAACGCTTTATTGTATACTCAACAAAATTACTCCATTGCAGTGTGTCCGTGACAACTTCCGTATTGCAGTCTAAAACCTGTTTATGGATTTGTCACTGAGGAAAAGTGATATTCTGTTTACTTTATATGAAATGGTGTTTGTGTATATTTCTGTTTATGGTGTGAATCAAGAAATCAACCAATCAATCAATCCATCAATCAATCAATCCCATAACTGAAAGAAACCCTAAAAGGTCCTTAAAGGTAACCATTTTACTCAAGTTAAACGCATGGTGCTTTAGCTGGAAATTGCACTTTTTCAGATGCCATTTTTTCACCTTAAGTACACGCTCACTCGTGACATTTCATACCTGTAAGGTAACTTGCATTGCAAAAACAGTGAGTTTCCAGTAGTCAACCATCATTTTAATCCACATTCAACACACACTCTCTACAATCGACAACATTTCTTTTTGCTACCATATTCAAAATTAACAAGTCTCTGGGAAGAGTAAAAGGTACTAGATTCACCGTTATTTGAGTCTCTCCAAAAGCAAAGTTGGTTATCATATTTTCTATTTCATTCTTACCCAAATCTAAATTGAAGGTTTTATTCCAGAACACAGGCTGCATGGAAAGGGTGAAGTATACTATTGTACAATGGCTTTTCACATTTTCTGGGAAATCTACAAGCAGCCCTGCAAGGCAAAGAAGACTTGTACTTATGTACAGCTTAAGTTACTTTCCAGCACTATCATCTCTGTTTCTTTTCTGTCCCCCTCCCCTGCCTCCACCACGCCCTCCAAATGCACCCCCTCTTCCTCCTCCACCTCCACTGTGACCTCCACGACCTCCTCCACCACCACCACCACGGCCACCTCGCCCTGAAAGAAAAATAATGGGAGAAACATTAAAAAAGGAAAGAGAGCTTTTCCTTTGAATGGCTACCATTATTCTTTTTTTTTTTTGTCTATACCTGGTCGTCCTGTGCCTCTGCTCTTTCCTTGTTTCACCATTTCATCTTTTACCATGTCAATGACCTGCACGTATAAAATCATAGGTCACTTATGCAACACGGAGGGGAATAGGAAAAAAAATGAGCAGGAAACAAACAGGCTAAACTTATCCTCCCCACAGAACAACTTCATTAAAAGGTCAAAGTTGAGCTCGCTGAGGAACCTGAGCCCATAAGCACAAATTTCTAATCCACTTTTCTTACACACCACTACATGGATAATTTTCAGTGGTGTTAACATCATGCCAGCTTGAGCTCCCCCACTAAAATGGTCCCAAGCATCATAATGTTGAAGCTGTTTTGTCTTCACAAACTCCTTACTCTTGTCTTTATTTAAGTTTCATGTAAAACCAAAGCCTACCTCATCTGGAATCCTAAGATATTTTATATTACTTCCCCTGACATAACATTCAGGTATCCTCCAAAACCGATCACCATCCTGGAAAATAAATCACTCACAGTTTGTCCAGGGCCCGGTTGTTCGAAAGCCAATTAACTTAATCCAGAATTAGCTTAAACTTTTGTTTCTCATTTTCAACTTTTTGGTGAAAGTTTCTTTTGCTTATTTTTGTTTTTCAAGATTGACTTCTTCTAACGTAAAGTTTTGCCGAATATTATAGTTGAACAGCATTTGGGAGTAGAGAAATAAACTCCTTGGTTAATTATTAATCTGGGGTTAGTATTTATCGGTTTTTGAACAACCAGGCCCAGGATTACAAGTTACAAGTAGATTCACACTGATTTTATAGGTTTCTCCATTTTTCATTCTTAACTGTGGTGATCCAGTTTCTTTCAAAATGCTTCTTTCCATAGTTTAAGCAGTAACCGTGTTGTCTTTCACATATATAAAACAGGTGTTTGTCTTTTCACATCCATATACTTGCAAAATGACCATTTCCCAGTTGACTTGGTACAGTAGCTCAACTGGCAGAGCACTTCACTGGTGTTATGAGTTAAGTTCTGTGAAAACCTGGATTTTTCAGGCTTTCCTTTCACCACTGCTAAAGCAATGACAATAAAGTGACCTAAAAATCTTAACACACAAATTGGCTTTTGTTCATGGCTTGTTGAGTTGACACTAGATTAATTTTGGTATCAATCATTGTGCCAGACATTCAAAGTGCAGCTATAATTATTGGTAAAAACGCAACAAACATTTAATGACTTGCCCTGGAAGTACAGATGACTTCTCTAAGATTTATATTCATCCAGTTATCACAGCTCACAAGGTGTCCATTGTAGGTTTCTCCATTTTTCAATTCAACCAACTGAAAGTTACAAATGGTACTAAAAAATTCAAGATTCTTCCACGATTGCGCAGTTTCACAGGTACTTACTCTTTCTTTAGCATAAGACTTAACTGTGAGGTGATGTGTTACACAATTCTACACCCCAGAAAAATCCGGAATTTAACAAATTGATGTCAGTTTTTCACGTGTCTGTCCTGTTATTGATCATGAATTGCGTCATAACATTGTCAAAGTAGCTGTGGATCCATTCATTGTCAATAACAGGACAGACGCATGAAAAACTGACATCAATTTGTTTTTTACAATAACAAAAAGGCAGAAGGGTCAAAATTAAGTCAAAACATGAGAAGAAAGAGAGACAAAAATGCGAGAAACTTCCATCTGACGTAAGCAATATGGCGTCATTATCGCATAAATTATAAATGTATGTGTCTGCCCGCTTATTGACAATAAAAATTAGCCAATTAGTCTATACACACTGATGAGCGTAGTAAATCGGTCAGTGTAAAACGCAGACTGCAGACCAGGGGTAAAATGCAGACTGGGGTTATAACGTAACTGTTGAAAAAGCTTAAACCCCTTAGAAATGCTAATCTTAGGCCTAATTAGGCCTAAAACAATATTTAGGCTTAACTGTTAGCATTTCTAATGGGTTTGGGCTTTTTCAACAGTTAAATTATAACCTTCTGCAGTCTGCGTTTTACACTGACCGCTTAGTAAATGTTCCAGCATTCATCAGTAAATTGCCTGATTTTGTTTTTGCGGTCTCATACATCTCCTTTCAAGCTTCTCTAGCCAGGGCGCCCAACGGCCTTTCAGGAAATGAAAGCTAACAAAGCAAAACGTTTCGAAACGTTGTTAAGCTTACGTTGTCTGAACGTTTGCAAGATCTGTAAGCTTTATAAATTGCTCACCATGGGATGGTTTTGTGCTGTCCGTAAAAGAGAAAGAGGTAGCTAAGATTGAAAAAATAATAACCAGATGTGCATAAAAAAAAGACTAAAATTTTCAGAAATTCTTGCAGATTTTCACAAAGCAACTCACCACCATATTGGATTTTTGAAGCAAAGTGAGGTTACACAGCCGCACTTCGTAGCCAAGCCTCAAGAGTTTGGAACGCCTGGTGAAAATTGCACAAATCTCCAGCAAAAATGATATCCTCGGGAAAAAGAAAAGGAATTTCCTCAAATTCGGAATCAAAGAAGACCAAGCAGAAACGGAGGGCTTGGACAAATGATCTTCTAAGCAACTATTTTATGGAAGAGGAATTTAAGGTTAAATTTGCCAAAGCTTTCAGGTTTGTAAAGTTAAATTTAATTTGTACACGTTTGCGAGCACTGTACAAGCTTTCAGCGTGATATAAAAGCATAAAGAAACAGCTGACACCAAACTCACGGTAGTTGTATTTCTTCGATTCCTTCAGGAGTCAAGAAAGTTTAAGCGGTACGTATGTGTGCACTCTTATACTTACCATTTTTCCTTGTAT
>OX421457.1:34280617-34308117 GCA_949126865.1 Montipora capitata | reverse complement strand
TAATATCGAACCTTGTTGGCCGTGCATGGTAGTGTGATTTCGCCTGAAAGTGATTGCAGCTGTGGTTCTTTTTCTACATCTGTACATACTTCCGTCAGCCACTGGGCGGTTATATGTCTGATCTCATTATGCCTTTGTTCGTCCACCATAGGGGCATGTCATAGCATGGTCTGTTGAAAAAGCTTTTCCACACTTACAGTGATGGGGTACGTTTTTCATCTGCCATCCATATTGTAAATTGAGTGCATCACAAAACTCTCCTTTGTTTAAATTGAAGCCTTGATCTTTTAATGGCAATACCGATAACCACGACGATGATCCTTTCTCGCCAAGTAGATCCATCATTCTTTGCTTTGGTGGAGATAGACTTTCTCTAATTTCTTGAACCGCACTTTCCGTTTCCTGTTGCTTTTGCCGCCGCAAGTCTGTCTTGATTGATTGTAGTTGTGGTTTACTAAATGATTCGCTTTGCTGAGCAATCATATCTTTGAGTGGTTCACTGATCTTTTGTGAGGCATGATATTCTCCACTTGCACTGATTACTGGTTCAATGATATTTATATATTTTATTTATTTTCTCCCAAAATGTCTTCTTCCTTGCCTTCTCCACCCACTTCTTATACTCATTTTTCATTTCTTCCATGGAATGCAATGTCTTTCCAACAATCTTCAACATGCACTCATCACTCGCCTTGACATTTAAAAACAGATGAAGTTCCTCCTCCTTTATGCAATCGTACACTCAACGTCTGTTCCTTCCCAAATTTGTACCCGATATTCTCCCTTATCAACAACATGGTGAAAGGGATCATCGCAAGAACAAACAACAGTGGAGACAAGGATTCCCTCTGGAACATTCCACATTCGACCCCCCACTTCAGTCAACACTTCCCCGTTTGATGTCAGCACAATTTTCTAATGGCACTCATACTTCCACACAACAAATGCTTCACATTGTCAGCCACCTTCATAGTTTCCAACACTACAATCCACAAGATTAATGTGGCACCATATCATAGGACTTCTGATAATCTATCCACCCAGTTGCCAAACACCTTTTCTTCACCCGAGCCTCTATTAACACCTCCTTGTCCACCAACACAACTAATCCTTTCTACCCCACAATCTCTTCCTACACACCTTCTGCTCATCTGAAAGCAACCCATTACCCTGCAAATGTCCATACAGCTTCTCCACCAATATCCCAATGACTAGCTGAAGTCCACATCAATGGCAAACATGTAATAAAATATTGGTCTGTAGTTGACAGCCACTGTTCCCTTGTCATGATCCTTCTGTATCAACACTGTCCTCCCCTTTACCATCCACTCTGGCACCTCCCCACTGTCCAAACAACCCTGTAGACTCGCCAAAATTGACCCATATAATGACTTTAACCTCTTAAACCAAAACCCCCTGAACACTATCCAGACCCGGAGCCTTCGAATTTGCCATCTTCCGGATTCCATTTTCCACGTCCTCGAAACTAATCTTCAATTTCTCTTGCTTCTCCACGCTGCCCATCCTGTCACTCACTTCATTCCATCAATTAGCATACTTGTCATGCCTCTTCTCCAGAGACTAAATACCACTCCAGAACCTTGTCCCTCCCCTTCATTTGGTGCTTGGGTTGGCCCCAAGTTTGCCTTACCCCCATTTCCTTGTACAACTGACTCTGTTTATTCTTGAACAAGGCTTCATACAGTTGTCTACAAAGCACCAAATTCTTGTGCTCCCAAACTGGATCTTCCTTTTCAACAACAAACTCACTGCAACCATCCCCTTCTCAACAACCTGATACCAAATATAATAGTAAACTGCATAGTGATAATGGTAATGATAATAAATAAATAAAATAGAAGGAAAATAGAAAAAAACTTAAAAACTGGATTCAAAAAAAGGTGCAGTCATTTACAGTGTGCTCATTGGATAAAGAATGTGGTGTGCATGGGTGCATTTGGATGATCTTGTATGCAGCACAGCAGTCTTTGGCCTTCTAAGATCTGTATGTACATCAATCAAAAAAAGATGTACCATAAAAGGGAGACGAGCACAAGGAAATTACCAACTCCATCTTCTGGATTTCTATCTTGTGGGTAGAGGAGTCTGAAAAGACCTTGGAAGAACCTTGGCTGCAGTGGCTCTCAGAACTGAAGGTTTTTGCTCAAAGAATTTTGTCAGGGTGGCACTAGGCCTTATTCACGATAGCCACCATGTTGGTTTTCAAATTGTCATGCAAATTAGCCATGTGTTATGCTGGGGGGCAAACATTGGAAAAAAGGCAAATTGCGGAAAATCGGCTCATCAAAATATTGAAATAACATTGCTAAAAGTACATTTTAGAATTTAGAATTAAGTACCTTTTATAATAATTTTATATCTTTGACATTTTGACTTTCTACTTCGTTATCTGCTCATTTTTTACTAAAAAACATCGAAGTAACTTGTGTAATCATTCTATTTTACTACTTACCAGTAGGTGATAAACATTCAATGAACGTGTGGCTAAGATGTTCGTTATAACCTCTCAAACTTGTGTTGTTTTCCCCCTCAGAAGTGTGTAGCTAATTTGCATGATAATAGCAAATCCAACATGGTGGCCATCGTGAATAAGGTCTATTAGTTGATGGGAGCAGTCTTTGTGTTTGATCTTCACTTTACTCTTTTTTCGCTGTACCTTGAACATTATAGGAAGGCTTAAAATGCATTTATTTTGGTGTAGGTGTCTGAAGTCTTGTCACTCAATAAAACACGACTGTCTATCAGTGGATGGTTTCATGGTGATAACATTATCAGACCAGTACCCTATCAAGAACCAAATCCTAAGACGATAGGACCATGTAGTTTGAAGGTAACTTATTCAACTCAAATACGGAAATATGGGTTTTAATATGACAATAAATTGTCCAAACTTACATAAATGGTTTTTTCCCTTAATATCTCTTAACAAAACGTCATGGGTTATCATGTACAGTGCCGGAATAAATGGTTTTAAGTAAGTGAAGTACGTTAATTTTATAAGCAGAGATGGTGCAGTGGTGAGAGCACGCGTCTCCTACCAATGTGGCCTGGGTTCGATTCCAGACTTGGCGTCACCAGTGGGTAGAGTTTGTTTGTTTTCTCCTCAAATAACCGAGCCATTATTAATGAGTTGTTTTGTGTCCCAAATTAGTGCCCCAGAGCTGAATATAGTTGATAATTAAATTAAGTCATTGTTACCGTAGAACAAGTTCAATAGAGTGTCGTAAAAACCCAAACCAAAGTAAATGATTATTACTTTGGCCAATCAAAAAGGACGGAGACAATCCAGTAAACCATGCAATCAAAACTTGAAGTAATTACATGTAGCCGACATAAAGTGCGGGAAAATGTGCATGCGCAAGCCATGATTGGTTTTGGTTTCACTTCTGATTGGTTGAAAAAGCTGCGCGGAAACTTGGAACCAATCACTGAGTGAAGTAATTCGCTAATTATTTTCGATGCTCAACTGAAAACCACTCTTTTTATTATTTTTAGGCATTGTTGATGTATTACTCATCATTCCATTCTCGTCACCAGAGCCTCGGATCGACCCAAGGCTCTGGGAAACTCTATGTAGGAGAACGTGCTCTGTAGGGTTTTTATAGCCAAAAATTGGCTCTTTGAACCTTATGGCGCTTGCTCGCTCCTTGTGCTAATATGAATGCACCAATTAGAGAAGCTTTTGATTGTTCTTTACGAAAACCGATTAGAAGACACTTTGTTTCAGGGCTCTCCAGAGCTCTTCTCTCCCTCAGTCAAGAGAAGAGCTCTGGGGTCGAGATTGTCATCATTCAAGCTATTTTCTGTTATTAAATTTTAGGATGAGGTTCTTTTGGAGTGGATTAACCCAATGTACTTGGATACAGGTGTTGTTAAGGACATCAGAACACGATTTAAGGAGGAATCAGAAATACAACTTCAAGAATTTCTCCAGGTAAATATTTTGTGACAGCCCTTTCTTGGGAGAAAATTTAAATTACAATCATAAGAACATATTGGGACAGAAACAGCAATGATGGCATGGAAAGTGATGGCAATAGCTAGAGACTGTGATATTGATAGCAACAGCTACAGCCAGAAAAGCGTGAGTGACAGGGACAGCAACAGCAGTATGGAGTAGTACAAGAGCAACAAAGGGGACAAGGACAAATGACAGGGAGGGAGACAGTGACAAAAATAATGGCAGCAACAGGGATAAGGACATTTACAAGCAACAGGCTCAGCCACAGCAACAAAGCAGCCAAAACAGTGACAGTGTTAAGAGCAGTGAGATTAACATCCACTGCAATATCTACAAGGACAGGCACAGCCAGACAATAAGGGCAGCTATGAGAGGGATATAAACAGGACAAGTCAACGCAACAAGATCAAGAACAAACATGGTGATGGAAACGGCAACATGGACAAGAGACTGCAACACTGAGCAGTGACTGATCCAGGGACAATCATAGCCACATGTGGAGCAACAAAGACAAGGATAGAGAGCATGGGGGAACGTCACTAATGTTAATGGACGAAGCTACAATTGACAAAGAAAAGAACAGTTAACAAAGATAATTGTCTGATTTAATTACATTTTTGTCTTTAAGGTGAAAAACTACCAGGAAGTGCTGGAGGCATTGTGTGATGAAAACGTAGAGTGGGTTTGGAGAGGACCAGCAAATAAAAGGTATTATCACATGTGATGGTACGTTTTGTTTTAACTCTTACACAGGTCAGCTTCTTGCGAGTTTTGGATTTTTTTTTGTTTATAATTGACTTGTATAAATATATTTTTTCGTAAAAGTATTAACCGTAATATTATTATAGACATTTCAAGGAAGCAGACAAAGGTTCTGTTTCGCCAGTTGTACAGCAGTTGATGAAGGTGTTACAGTCTCAACCAATGTTTAAGTTGCTGAGAACAATGACTGGCTTAGAATTGGCTTCTCTACCTCTCAGTGATGATGATGATAGCAGTGATGAAGATGAATGTAAGGTAATTTTTCTTTGACAATTTTCAGAAAATCTTAATGAAAATCTTTGAAATGTTGTTTAGCACACACGAAAAAGTAACAAAGGAAAGTCACGTCTTTTTAAAAGGGGTAATATTTTTCTGCCAGCATTGGCTCTTACAGTTGATGTGATCTTTTTAGGGCATTGGTGAAAAGAAAGAGAATGGTCCCTGTTGTCATGGTAACATGCGTCAGTGGTCACATGGATGTTATACCTTGGTCCATGATACTGACCCTGAAGGGAGAAAGTTTGCTTTAGATGTCTTGTTGTATGTTGGAGGAAAAGGTAAGTGCAAGTGCGTGAAAAGATCAGAAAAAGTAGATACATGTATTTGCTTTGTTCAAAAGCTCATTAATAATTCATGAACGAAACAGCCTACGTGGTCACCGATAAAAAGTCACGTGATCATGGGCCTTAATTACACCGCGGCCATGTTGAGTTCCGAGGGATTGAAAACTTTTGTTTTGCCCCAGCAAAACTCGTTTCCAAACATTTCAACTCGAGGCTCAGGGTACGAAATATATTCCAGGTCGTCTATGACCAATATAGCCGCCGCGCGAATAAGGCCCATGAGCTTTAAAACCGATAATTCTCTCCTCATAAGAATTCGTTATATAAAGCATACTAATTCGGCATAGCTTGTTTTTTTTTTTGTATGCTATTGTTCTCTTCTCACCAATTTAAAACTTTGTTTGGGCTACCGAGGGACATGCTTTTTGCGGAATGTTTTTGAAGCCGTGTTTTATCAGGTCTAAAACCACTCGGCTTCGCCTCATGGTTTAAAACCCGATACAAAAAACACTCGTTTATTAAACAGTACTTAATTAAACTGGTCCTCTCCCATTCCCTGTCCTTTTCTCCCTTTTATTTCATGAATGCGAAAGGAACGGGAGCGGACCAAACCGAGTTGATATGAACGGAACCAAACGGGCATCAAATATATTTTACTCAACTTATCATCAAAGAGATTGGTTGCCCAGTTACCTGGCCCAGAAAGTCGTGGCAGAAGTGTTTGACTTTTTGCATAAAAGTAACATTCATAACAAAGACGGAACTTGAAGAGGCTTAACGTAGACACACAAGTGCGAAGCTAAGTGGTTGTCCGCTACCCCGAAGATAATGCAGTGTGATCTGCTCAAATATTGTTTATCATTTGCACTTTTTCCCCTTTTTGGGTGATGTTGTGACTTAACTGATGACAATTCATTGATCACTGAATTTTAGAGTTCGACATTCATATTGATCAGTTTTCTGATACTTAATATCTGATAGGCTGGAAAAGTGATTATGGTGGCTACACTACGTATTTGACAAGTGGTGAAGATGAAGAGGTAGGCCATTGCAACTATCAAATAATAAATTCTCATTGAGTTTGAATTCTAAAAAGTAATGATCTGTTCACCCCACGCTGTCCGAGCCTTTAAACGCACGTGTAATTTAGGCTGTATTTCGCTTTCTCTTCGGCTGAGAGAGACGAGCCGAAAATACGTTAACGTTGATTTCACCTCTACGACAGCCTGCATGGTAAGCGGACTCATGCCACCATTAAGAATAGCTGCGAAGTGATCTGATGTGATTATGGCCGCGCGAAATTGTGGCGGCGAGAGGCTAGAATACGGTGTTAATCGCTTGCTAGGCAAGTTTTCAAAGCTTTAAGGTAACTGGTACCGCCGCAACGGCACTTCCTTAATCTGTAATCTTCGTAAGAGTTTCTAAGATATTCACAATTTCTTTTGCTACGAGATTCAAGCTTTCGACGATTTTGTTTTCCTTTTTAGCTGTTAACAGTACACCCTCAAGAAAACTCTTTGGCGCTGGTGTACAGAGATAAGGAGACTGTGAGATTTGTGAAACACATTAACCACTCGTTGCTGACCAATAATGAAAGGTCGGCCAACAGAGACAACAATTTCTTCGATTTTTCTTTCGTTTATTTCGAATAGAAAGAAAGGGGAAAGAAAGAGGTCGTGTATGGTTGACTTGAATATTAGCGATTGTTTTCGGTGGTAGACGCTAAACCAAGTACATTGTAATGCTGAAGTCAGGTTCCATTTCGTCTCGACTCATATCCTCGATTGCATTGCTGGCACTGAAACCAAGCCGGACGGGATGCAATTTAAATTCCGCAATAATACTCTTTGAGGCATTCACGTTTTTACTCTCAAGAAAGAAAAACTTCATCACAACTTTATCATTTAAATAACTGTGGTTTTATTCACTTAACAGGATCTTTTTGCCTCCTTTTTAACAATTATATAGTTTATTTGTACTCATGTACAAAATACGAAGTGCACTTTCTTAGGAAAAAGAATTCGTATAATATTCTTTAGGATTGTATCCGAGAGGCAGTGCAAAAGGAGAATGCGAGAAGCGTTAAGTTAGACTTAAAGCAAGAAAAACGAAAATATACCGCCTGTAGATAAATGTGGAGAAGACAAGAGACAAAAGGGTAGCGAAGTACTTTCATGTACTTTGGCTTTGATTTTCTTTCCTTCAATTACGTAATACTAAACTATTCATAGTTCCTGGTGAGAGGCGTCTTCATTTGATTCGCTATTGGATATTCTACTGGCATTTTTTAGTTCCTCCTCGTATTGACCAAGTTCTATCCAGTTTTCGATGTCCTTTTCTCTGTCCTCGCTCAAACTGATCCACTGGTTTGCAATCCATTTGGTGCCTCGCCTTACATCGCACCCTCCGTGAAACGAATACTTGTCAAGCTCACCCAACCACCCGGTGATGTTGTTGACTTTGTGGTTGTACCACAGAACGGCTTTGCCTTTCTCGGGTTTGACCACTACATTCGCCTTGTGGCAGTTCTTTGCTAAGTTGCAAACGTTCTCGGAGTCGCGTATCCATTCCTGAAACACAGTTAGAAGATATTGAGCAGGAAAAAGGTGCAGCTGTATTTGCCTGATTGTAAATGGATCAATTATCCACAGGGCATTCTGGGGGGTTTTGGGAAAGAAGCGGGAACCATGGTCACTTTGAACTGAGCAACAGGGTGGAAAAGGCAAAACATCTTAGAGAACAAAAGAATGTAAAGCGTTTTTGATACAGAATGTGTCAAGTTTTGAATCAATAAATTGAAGGAAACGTTTTGGAATAGTTAACATAATCACCTTCTTAAACGTGAGAAATTAGGCTTTATTTACTGATGATGATAAACTCGAACTATTTTACATCAGTGTCCGGTTAACTTTATCCGGAGTTTCAATGTGTACAAAGATTTAAGTACCGTGAATATGCACACTCTAAGCACATCAATGTGTCGGCGTGTACAAAAGCCTTGGCCAACGTTTTACGTGGAGTATATTTTAGTCTTTGGATTGTGAAATATCCACTGGATATAGTTATCCAGCTTTTGAACTACTGGGGCTAGGGGCCAGTTTCTCAAAAGTCGCGAAACATTTAGGGTCTTTTCCACTGGGGTGTCACAATTCTCTTTGTATAGGTCGAGAACAGAGAGGATGCAAGTCGTCAAACTTCACAATCATTTTTCTTTTTGTTATCTTGAAAACTTGTTAAAAGATGGGCTTTTCAAAACAAGCAAATTGCGATTTCGTAAATGTTTTTTGGGCCCGAAACGTTTTCGAGACTTTGAATAAACGGGCCCGAGGTGTCTGGTTCCATATTTGTCAGATCCTTGTTAGCTTCTGATCAAAATTATATTTACATTATCGTCAAACGTGCTGTTGTCGGCGACGGGAAAAGCCGTCTCGCCTCCATCTTCTACGTCATCCAAAAAATATAGCACCGTCGCAAACCTATCGTGGAACAGGAAAAACGTTTTCATTCATATCATATATATCATCATATCATATATCTTTATTTACCCTCGGATTTTTAGAGTAGCTTGGTGTAGCTAATATCTCCGAGCATTTACCCTCCCGACCATGATACATCACAGAAGACAGACCACAACACCGGGAACTACATGCCCTACTCTTTACGACAAGTGTGCGGGTTTTTTTACGTCCCACAGGATTATGAACATTGAGGGGTTGTGAGACGGGACCTCCGGCTTATCGTCCTTATCCGAGACGACTAGAGAGTCTAACCATTTGCAGATGTAATTACAAAGGCAGCACTTTCTCCTCAGTTATTTAAAGACCCTGAGTGTTGGTCCGGCCGGCGTTGAACTCACGACCTCCCGCGTGACAGCCCGATGCTCAACCAATTGAGCCACCGGTGCGCGGTAATTGATTTCTTTGCAGATCGTCAACAGGTAATGGCAAGATAGTGCTCAGGCAAGTAACCTGCAAATTCTGCAATGATTTAGCTCGCTGCCAAGAAAGTGACAGCATGGCTTGCGTGGTTTGACGACATCTGAATCCAGGTGACAGTTGTAGTGACCCATCGGTCCATATGACACTACCTGGCAAAAAAAAAAAAAAAAAATGTGTGCGAGTGCAAGAAATAATATACTACAGTGAGGGAATGAACATTTCTGGGAAGAGTGTTAACATCTTCGGTTTTTTGAAACAAAATAACCGTGAAGTTCTTATGTTTGAGCTTAATGTTTACATTTCTCTCCTTGAATTAGCGGCTTTCATTTTCCTCGAGGAGGCTAAGGGCACTTCCCAATCCAGCCCATATTCTTCCATTCATTCGTGCTATATTCTATTTGGGATATACTGAAAAGTAACGAGGCTCTGCATACCTGTAAGTACTCGCTGGCCTTGATCAATTCCAGAGGGAGCATTGTTAGCCGTTGCACTCTAAAGTAAATAAAATTGAATTTGCCGCAATTCTTGGAATAAGAAGAAAGAAACTTTATCACATGAAGTGAATGGCGGGAAGGTCTATTGTTTTCTGTTCGTGACGCTACTCCATTTTATGCTGTGAGCAATCCTTGTGCAAGGTTGGAAAGATTTTGCGCATTTTTTCTGATAGCCAATCAGAATATCGGCATTTTGCTGAAGCAAGTAGTTTGAGTCGCGTATGGCTGCAACAATGGTTTCAGCAACACTAATGCATTCTATGTTTACGAGTTTGTTCTCTCAGATGATAAAACGATGTGCATGCAGCAAAGTCTGGACTGTGTCTCAACGTAGTTTTCTTCAAGTTTATTTATTTGGAATGGCAAGAAGCATGCTGGTGTTTTGCGGAAACTCAAAGAAAGTACTCTTGATGCAGTGATACAAGCCTTCCGTCAAGGACTTTCAATGCTCTTCGACGAAAGGTAACAACACTTCATGTTCAGATTATTTGCGGAATTAAACTTAGTAATACATGTAACTGAAGATAATCGAGCTGCACCCAGGGAATCCCTCCGCGGTTATAATACGTCTTACTTATAAGTTAATGTCACCCATTTTAAAACTTAACTGACGTCTCGCCCACGCTCCCTTTGTTGTAACTGAAAAGTAGTATGGAACCGCCCTTCTTTAGTCTTAAAACTATTAGTTGTTAGGGTTAGTTGTTGTACTTTCCCTGATTCGGAAATGTCATCATGAATTGTGTAGGTAAGAGCAGCGTTTGAATTGTCTTAAAAACGGTCATGCAAAAGATTGTTTTTTTTTCTCTGAGTAATTCTAGCTTTAGTCGTTTCCACGGGCAACTGAAAAGTATTCGCCTTCTCGAGGGTGGGGAAATGGTATTTTGCAAATAGTTGCAAGCCGTATTGAAGCCGACGAAAGCTGCCAATTCATTCTAACCTCGTGCCACTCAAGTGAGAATTGAAAACATATAGAAGTAACACTAATAGAAAAAGGAGCCGAAATCTGGAAAATCTCTTTTTTTGGCCTCTTTCCATCCGACCTAAACATGATCAAATTCGAGATTGCCACTTCTTGTCGGCCTCCTTACCTTTCTTCAATAGAAGCAAGAACGCTGTCAGATCTTCCAGAAGTGCTCTCTATCCACGCTTGTTGACTGTGTCGGCTCTTGGTGTGGGGTTTGTCTTCTTTTACTCTTGCAATAAATTTGGCCATTTCTCGGATATCCCTCTGTTCAAATTCCTCGAAATTTATTTTTTCTGCAATTGCAATAGCAGACCGAAAGAGTGTGAGTTCAAATATATAATCATCCCACATTACATATCAAAGAACCCTGTTAGCCTGAATTTAACAACTTATGGAACCGCAAAATCGAAGTCAATTATCTCTTGGCTCATTGAATATCTGAGTAACCGCTTTTGATTTCAATCGTTATGCCATCGGCATCTGTGTAGTCAACCTGGTTACTCTCTAGTCTCGATAGCCTGCAGAGCAAGAAGTAGACCTTTTGCACTTGCAAAAACCCTAATGGTTACACATTTTCATCTCTGTCTTTCTCCTCTGATACCGCACAACGAGATCGGAAAACCTGATTGGGGTTACCCAAAGGTATAGCTCTAAATGACTCGATTTAAAGTAAGCGTATGTTTATTCCCGGCTTAGAAAGTCACTGACGCCGGGTGCAACCGAAAGTGTAGCAGACTGCATGATAGCACCCTTCAAATGTAAGCCTTCAAAAAAAGATTTGCGACTGAATCGGAAAAAATGCATACCATCTTGATCTTTGTCTAGTTCTAAAGATGAATACCTGAATACAAACCAAAAGAAGTTGCAGGGATAAGTTTCATTGAAATTTCAAATAAACAGAATTGTGGAGATTTACTTTTGAACTTCAATATTCATTGACAACATTAATTTTTCATTTTCACATACATAAATACATACATACATATTGAGGAGAATGGATCTATCCGGTGAAAAATCCAGTTGATTTTCTAGGTTGTGAACCATCTATGCGGGAAAAAAAGAATTTCAGTACGACTCCGGTTGCTTTTCAAGAAAGGGACTCCTTGCGTATACTGAGTTTTCCACGTGTAGAAGCAAGACAAGAGAACGCCTTCTGAATAACTGGGAAACCTTAAGGATGAAAACGTAAAGAATAAATCTGTTTTATGCTGCTTTCTCGTTCTGAGCCAATTGTTTAGTTACCTCGTCTACGTCAATATGCCCATCTTCGTTTAAATCCCAAAGATCAAAATACATCTTGGTGTTCTTGCCGAGCGCTCTCGTATCCTCCTGGATTCCTTCCTTCAAAGTCCTTGATTTCTCCAATCCTTCGTCCTTTGCTAGCTTCATGATATGATCGCATTCCTCGTCTGACAGAAAATGGGCGATTTCTGTTGCATTCGGAAAGGCAAAATATATTAGCTTTAACAAGCTTGTACTTGTTGGTGTCTCCAACTAATTCTCCGGGAATCGAGCTCCATTATCACGCAAACGTTTTCTTTTGTTTCGGTGGAAAAACAAGGTTACTGATCACAAGAGTGAAAACACTCTAATCGCACTCTTGTAAGTTACTCGTCTAGTACCTCGTTTCCAGCAAGAATCTTACCAATTTACCTGTACGTTGAAGTTATCCGGGAAATCGGTTTAAAACCAAAAGTGATGGGGTACCTACCAAATATTGGAGGGTGAACAGCTTTCGTGACTATTTCATGCTCCACACCTTCAACCAAATTCAGTTTCCTGACATGTCCAACCTGTTGACAAGGATAATGCAATATGGGCCCAAGTAGGCAATAAGTGGGACAGAAACTCAAGCCAACGTGAGGCTCTAAAGTTACAACTGAATAAGGCACACTGATGTACTTCAACTAAACTTTGTTCACATTGATTCAAAGTAGAACTCGGACATACTCGCGCGTTTTTCATTAAAATGGAAATTCTAATTTGGGAATTCGTTGGAGTGTTTCGTTATTACGAACATTTAATTCAGATATCGTTTGTATTTAAACAGAAAGATCTCATTTTTGTTTTTAGTCCACGTTCAATTTGCGATAATGTGTGCGAAATGGAAAAGCTTGGTTAGAGTTGCGGTTAAACAAAGATAAAAGTGGTACGTTCTTTGTGTGATACTGAAAGTAGCATATTTCTAAAATGAAATTTTGTAGACAAGTTGGCCAGCTAACGTCGAAAGATTCATTAAGTTTTAGATGTTCAGTGCTGTGAAATAGTTAAATCGTTGAGATCAAAAGATATTTTGTCGCTTTGATCATGCTATAACACTTTCTTTGAAAGTTAAGATGTTCTTAAGAGTCTTCGGAGTCTTCAAGAGTTCGGAATTCATGAAAATCAAAGGTAAAGATCAAGGCACTTTATGTAACGTCAGTCATGCAGTAGTTCCTTCCTTCAGCCACGAGGCTGAGTAGTATTAATTGAAGCCATCGGTGCCGCCCTTTACCCCCCTCCCCCCTCCCCCTTCACTGCTCCGTTCTACGGGTAGTTTAATCTACAGTCGCACAAATCAGAGGGAAAGTCGAAACAGACGTTCAAGTCGCTAAGAAGTCGAACTAGTGACCTCTGGCTGTCAACACGTTTCAACTGCTTTTACTTCATTCTTCGACTGGCTGATGATGTAGTGGGAGATACTGGCAATACCCAAGCAACTTTCGACCCTCAATCACTTCAGTATTTGAAGTGGGTTTTTTGTATTGGTGATGATTGCTTCCGTCCGTTGGCGTATAAGTAAAGCTGTTGACCTGAATTTATTTTTACCTAGCGACAAAATTTGCCATACGCAACGAACATGTCCGGCTTAGCATTGCAAATTGTTAAGAACTTCTCTTTTATTGACCCGTTGTTAGATCTCGATAAGTATTTTTGAGCGGTTAACGTGATTTTTTTATCGATATCGGTAGATTTAGCTTTTTCCTGCAAGTTTTAATAAACGTTTTGGGTATAAATGGAAGCAGCCTTTAGTTCAACTTGACGGTGAATTTGTCGTATGTTTATGAACATTTGCGATATTTTTTTGCGAAAGTATTGATTCATCTGTGGAATTAGATTGACTCAATGATCTGAGCGATAATACCTGCTCCCTACCAAACTGCCAAGGTCGTTTATGTAAATCTGTTGATCTCAAAAGCGGAGCTTTATATTTTAGATCTTTGCCTTAAATCACGCGCAGTTTAAACAAACGTTCTGTATATAAACCGGCTAGAATTGAAGCGTTGCAGTTTTATTTTGTATCTGAAAGTTAAACTAGAACGACTTATTCAGCAGAACGAAACACTTTGATCTCCAACTCACCTTCATCGGTTCTACTTGAGGTATCTTGAAATTCGCGAACCGCTCAAAACAATCTGGGTTGCTCGGCGTGCAAGGTCCTAGTGGTATGTGGATTTGGCAATTCGTTCCTGATGAAAGGAAGTTTAAAATAAAAACAATACTCGCAAAAGTCGGAGATTTCCCTGTGCGAGAAAAATTCTTCATTTTAGAGTGAAACGCGAATTATAAACGAGTCAGTTTTTTTTATTATGCATGAATATATTCACGAATCTGTCACATCCACTTATACCTGAAACTTCTGAACAAATATAGGTCTTATGATGTTGCATGACAAAAGACTTAAATAACTTGGGAATTTGCCCATCTAAAACCAGCTTACAAGAAAAAAACGATTCTTATTGTATTCCAAACAGTTTAAGGCTTTCTGGAACACAAGATCCGGTCTGAAATAATTCCTGAAATTAAACAATGCCATTAGATGGTTAAAAAAGACATTTAAAATATCTGGAACAGAAACTTCTTTTTTATTCTATACTTTGGAAAAAGAGGATAGATTTGATCTTGTAAATTAAACGGAAACATACTTTGGCTGTTGGTAAGGTTACTTAGTCTCTCTCTGTTCCTCATGAGACCTGAGGGAATGACATACGTTTTTCTTTAAGTGACGACTTTACCAATTTTTGTAATTCTTATTAAAAACAAAGTATCTTTTATCTTGAAGATGGAAGAACAGTGGTAAAATGGAGATGTAAAGAACAGAGAACGTTGGTTTTTCACAACAATCCCAACAAAAGAGACCTAAGGAAACTTGCTGTCCCCATATTTGTTTGTCGCTTGAAATTTAAGTCTTTTTTAATGAAAAAGAAAAAAAAGAAAAAACAAAGTAGGATATTGGATATCTTACAAAATATCATGTTGTCATGAAAAAAATGTTTTTATGTACATTTGAAGCACTTATGACGGCGTATGAGCTCGATATTGAAATGTCAAGTTATATTTTACCAAAATGCCAACATGTTAAAATGCTCAATTAATTAAGTCAAAGAAGATCGTTTTTAACCTGATTCCTTTAAGATATCGATGCCAGCAATGGAATCAGCTTTACAATGGAGTTTCCTGTGTAAAGGATAGGAAAGCTCCCAACCTAGTGTATTTTCCAGACGGATATGTCGTACATCGATAAACCTTACATACACCTTTTTGTTTGAGGTCTTTGAGGGCTACATTAGTCTACACAAATATTCCTCATTTTTATACGTTTAATTACATCGTTATTTATAGCACGCGTAAGCGAAGAGATTTTTTCACTGATAGTGACGACGATTGGAAAGTGAAAAAAATTAGGAAAATTCATATTTTGTGCTCCGAGAAAAGAGAACTTTGTATGCTACAGTCGACTCCCGATAACTCGAACCTTCAAGGGAATTGAAAAAGGTTCGAGCTATCGGAAGTGTGGACTTAAGCAGCAACCCTTTATGAAGATACAGGCAGTGAAGTTAAATGTACCCTAACACAACGAAACCTGAACCTCAGTGACTGACAAGTTTTGTGTAATGAAAAAAAGGACAAAGATTACGGCTGCTTCAAAATGAATTAAATGGTTTGGCCTGCAGGACACTGTTCGCTTTGAAGTTGTCACCTACTGGCAGCCGTGGTTCGAGTTATCGAGGGTAAAAATATACAGAGAATGATCTGAAGGAAAACGAAAATTGCTTTGAGTTAGCGGGAGGTTCGAGTTACCGAGGGTAAAATTAAATGTATGACGGAAATTCAAGGGAAATCGATTTTGGTTCGAGTTATCGGGAGTACATGTATATCAGTGTAATGTGGAACGTTTGACTCTCTTCATACCATATAAAAACGAGAAACTGAGGAAAAAACTCTCAGGTTTATCTTTTCGATAGTCTATTTCAAAGGTTGAGTTCAACAAAAGTATATAGTTTATTGCTTAGGGGCTTTTTGCATTAAGTTTCCAGTGCTAATAAGCGGAGTGCACTGCATAGTGTAAAATTGGATTATTTTACCAGCTGCTTCTTTCCAGCTTACTCAAGTTAAAGGCAAGGGACCGGTAGTGTCTGCCTTCTTTCCTGAATTTCTTCCTTATTTAAAAACTTGTTATCCGTTTAAAAAAGTAGCTCACGTCCCTTCACTCCTACATCAATATTCAGATACAATATTGCTTGGTCTTTTTATTTGCATAATTCTGAAGCAAAACGTTTGTTTGCACACGAACTACTGACGTCTTCCCAGCTTCATCAATATATAAGAGACCTTAAAATCTACTATGAGCACGACGATGTTAACGACGTCGCCGCCCATGGCCAGTGAGTGAACTAGATGGTTTAACGAGAGAGCTAATGACAAGGAATTTAGATAAACATAACGTTTGAAAAGCCACAGTAGCATATAGGAAACTAGACGTTCCGTTAGTTGGCTGTGGTACATGTAACACAAAAACAGAGGGCACTGAGTTGGGTGGTTTCGAAAGCGAGGAAACTGGATTTTCCCAGGAGTAATGCTGGCTCGGCCAATCCGAAAATGACAAAGGAAAAAGCCGTGGAATCCAATAGGTACTCCTGGTAACAATGGAACAATCCAAGAAGCAGGCCAGGGGTTCGAGCTCGAATACGGCATATTTCTCATCATCCCCAGAGCTGCTCAGTGCGGAAACGGAACACTACTCAGTTTTGCTTCGTTTCCTCAGAAACGAAACATACGTATTTTGACTTCAGGATAAACTGTTTACACTGTGAGGTGTAGTGGCCAATCAAACTAGGGTGTTTAATAACTGTTATTACAGTTGAGCCCACGTCTCAACAGTGTTAGTTTCAAAAGGCACGAAAACGAGGCAGTGTTCAGGATCAAACCCTTTTCTTAAGAACCCTTTCCTTGAATAATGAAGCAGAAAATGGACTAGCTTTCTTTCAAATAATTCTTGACTAACAACAATTAGTCAAATTTCCAATTGTTTTTTATCTGAAGACTGTGCAGAGTTGAGGACATAAAAATATAAATGGCCCGACAGCAGAGATCGCAAATCCACTCAAAGAGTTCGAGTTTGTTAAACCCATATTCAACCAGAAAAAGTTACCAGAGAATTTTCCATTTGGTTTCAGTATTGTGCCTAACACGACAGTTAGTAAAGTATTCGTCGCTTTTAAGATTCCAGATATTTATTTTTCACCGCCTGTCTTGTTTATCTCATTGACGTTCCATCCTTGAGCTCCATAAGGGTATATTTTGTTTAAAGATCCACCAAAACGCCATTCGCGTTACAATGACTTCGACGCCATTGCAGGTTAATTAAATATTCTACTGTGTCCACCGGATAAAATCTACGCATTTCTACTACCCCCTGAAACCTACCAAAAATACGCGCAGACGACTCTACGCGTTCTCTTTCTAAAAACATAGGCATTGCATGTCCTCTTCATTTCTTAAAACTGAGAAAACATGGCGATGGGCCCGTTATTGTAACACCATCTATTTATGGAGGTGAACAGATAAATACCTTGACTTTGCTAGAAGGACACCAACAAAAAAAAAAAAGGAAGAAAATGCCGTGAATGGTTGATTTTCCGTCCCAAGGAATTGCTTCACGGTCCTCTTCGTGGTATTTCGGATTCAAATTGCAATCGTTGCAATTAAAACTGATTGCAACTAAATGATGACTCGGCTAATCGAATGCCCGATTGTCTCATTAATCTTTTTTTCCAAAAGGCAGATGTCAATTGGTTTGCGTGGAAAACAACAAGTGAAGGTAAAAAACAAAGTCTCATGCCGACCAGCCAGTCTCACGCGTTGTTGTATCATGGAAGAATCATGTTTAATTCAAAATTGACAAGAAAACGTTGTTTTTTCGAGGTAAAAGACGACTTGAAGAAGAAGAATATCGGCCATTTTTCAATAAGTACGTTATCGACCATTTTTCAATAAACGCTTTATGGCTGTTGCCCCCAGTTAATGATATATCGGATTTTATCTTTTCAAAATTTACGTTTTATAATCTTATCTTATAATTTGACGATAAAAATTATTTTTCCTTCCAAATGATGGCGGAACTGAGCGATCAACCTGTCATCTCGAAAAGACGTGTTTTATTCAAAATATACTTTCGGCTGTACAAAGTTGTCCGCCTACAGTTATTAAACTGGTTTAAGTGGGCATGAGTGTATCAGGGATGTATTTTGCCAAATTTCTTACCTCGTTTGTTCTGATCTACTACCAAACAACATATTTTTGTGTCTTTTCTTATATTCCAGTTTATTATTTTTTTTGTCTTTATGGATTTGTAGATTCACAGATACAACTGTTAACACTCAGAATTCGGCTACATTGACGCCTTCCCTACAATTTGACCACGAAGAAGAAAAGAACAATAAGAAACGAAAATTAAAAATACAGAAAAAGATATCTACAAATTCAAGGTAATTACCAAGTCGGCTGTACCATGATATGGTGTTTTATCGTACACTTTTCTTCCACATAGCGCCGATTACGATTACCTCAAGACGGTCTTGAAGTAATCGCTTGTCTTTTGATTCCTCGATGACAGTCTCAGTTTTTTTTGCGTAACGAAAGGTATGTCTTTTTCTCCCATCTTTCAAATACTATTGCTAAAATGGGCTAGAAAACTCGCATTCTATGTTCTACAGATTCGTTTCTTTTCTGACAAGACGTACACAACTGGCAAGGTACCTAGCCAATTTAATTTTAAAGAAACATGTTTGTTGCTAAATACCTAAGCAAAACCTTATACTAAATCCCGCGGCGGCGCGATTTACAGTATGGCAATCTCGAAGGGAAAGTGACTTTTGTCTATTAAAAAAGACTACCATTGTTATATTTCATTAAATCTCGTCAACTTCTAAGTTTGAACGCACTTTTTTACGTCATTACTGAAGATACAGGTTTTTCTAACTTTACTCTATGGCCGTTTAAGGTTAAAACAACTTTTCCGAAAATATATAACTCTTCTTTTCAAAACAACCACAAGTCTTAATATATCTCCCTGAAGCAGGAAGCGCGTCAATAATAGACCTTCTCTGAAATTTTCTTTACCAGTAAGTCTTAAACTTGTACGAATAGCAAGATCACAGACACTAAGAGTAACTACATCTTCTAAACAGTGTCTCGTGGAAAAACAGACTTGCCATCAATACAAACTTAGCATATTGCTCCAATTTTTTGTGCTATGTATAGAATCACAGGGTATACGTGCCTATGATTCCTTTCCAAATGAATTTAAAATTAGAGTGTTGATCATTGCTACTATAACCCTATTCACACAAATCAAACTGGCGTCAAACATATTTACGGGAATAAGATTGAAATTAACGTCTTTAAAAAACGGGACCCTTTCTAACATAGTTAAATCCCTCCACTGCCACATTCATTTGCAACTTTTGTTAAAGATCTCGTCAAAGTTAAATGCCTAACAACTTAAGCCAAATAATAAAATAAGAAAACAAGTTTCAAGGAAGCATCTGGAAAGATATGTTTTTGAATGTGAGCCGCAGTACCTCGGGTTACAGGCACGTTTAAAAAAAATGCTCTCTATAAGTATTGATTTAGTCGACTCCATACTTCATTTTAAGGTTCTTTCCATCTTTACCGCCAATTATTCAACAAATTATTTCAACGATAAACATTCAATGAACGTTTATTGCTTAATTCAAACATCACAAAGCTATCTCTAAAAGTAATGAATCAAATCATGATTAAGAAGACGTTGTGTCGACAGAAGAGGTGAAATAATTATCCATGGTCGGTAAAAACGTCATCCAAAATAAACAGAAATGAAGTTTTCGGGCAAGCATTAAAGCAATCAAGAACTAAAATCACATTAGGGTATCCGATAAACCTCGCTTAATAGTCTTTTGTTTCCACATGTAAATTGTCACTTTCTCAGTGTTTGTAAGTTTATTCCGGAAAGAAGGTGAAAGAGAATCCTCTTCATCGTGTTCAATATGGTACATAATCCTTGGGTATATTTCACGCTGTTTGGCGTTGTTATGGATGCAATATCAGCTCATGAAGAGTTTTTTGACAAAGTTGAGCGTTTCGGCAACTCAACAGTTTGTCAGGTGGATTTAACGCCTTTAGAAACGACGACGAATAAGACAACCAATTCAAAGGTATACGCTAAACCAGCGAACTATGGATTAGTCGAGAACTTTAATTTTGTGTCTTTATACAGCTGACATTCAAAGAAAAAAAAAGCTATCACAGCAAAGCCCGCCAATTAAACTTTTATAGCGATGCCATTCTAACAAAAGCTCTTTTATATTAATTGCAAACTCGGTGGGGAGATGAAAGACCCTGGGAACGAGTTTGAATCATTGGCACATTTCGAGATTATAATAAATTTTGCTTTTTATGTGCATTTTTTTTCTCAGTGTCAGGCTCGGGACAAAACGTCACTACTGTTTCAAGTTAATGCAGACACGGTATCAGGGTCAGAGTTTGGGTAAGGATCATTTTTACAAAGCTTATCGATCGATTATTGAAGAAACGGAGACTGTGAAGTCGAATAGCATTGAGCAAGGGAGCCTCGATTTGAAACAATGAACACACGTGGATGTCGTGAGGATCTGGATCTCTGCAAAGCTGCATAATTCGGTTAGAACGTTAAGAATGTCTTGGCTTGCACTCACGTGATTATACGGCCATGTTGATGTACAAAACAAAAGAAAAATGTCGCTCGCGTTTTGCATAATAATAGAGACAAATTCCCAAAATACTTTTTCGCTATTGTTCAGTATACCAACATGGACGCCATGGCGTCAAGTTCAATCCAAAAACACCTCCTTGCAGCGGCGGAGTGGTCTTCTCTACTGACCTTTTGAACACTGCAGATCACTTTTATTGTAATGTATTTCACTTTTTGGTTAGTTTCCGCCCGAGTCAAATCTGTAGTCGGATTCTTACCACCCCTTGACATCTTCGATCACTTTATTGTTGTTAAAAGGTAAAAAACAAAGCGCGGCAAATATACTTTAATCCTATTCACGCCCGTTTATCTCATCGTACTATTAAAGATTTTAGACTCGCCGCTTATACATGTATGTATATGAGTGTGATTTTAATTGACTGTCTCGGGCGCGAGCTCAACTATTCAACTTCAATACAATCAATCATTGCAATTGTGGCAATTTGTCGTCTTACGGCTACTTCTATACCCATTACCTTTAGTGAGTACGGCAAATGCACTTTATCTGTCTATTGTATTTTTAAATTCAAGAATGTTTAAGGTATATATAACACGAAAACTACCGAAATGATCCAACATTGACATCTCTTTGAACACCTGTTTTTTAAACAGATGAAAAAACACATAGAGCACCTTCTGCCTATTTTTACATAATTGATACCGTGCGATCGATTATTAGTTCACCATTTGGTCTCGGTCGACCGAAAGAAAAAAACTGCAACTGCTAGTAGTTGTAGGTTGTAACAAATCCGCCAGTTGTTAACGTGCTCGTCATTATATATTCCGAATAGCTCAGACGTGATCAAGAATGCATAAAGTCAATTTTGGATTTGTTATACCAAGCTGGCTTCGAGTCTCGTTTGTTGTTCTTCAGGTTGTTATCTCAATACTGCTTTCTTCTTTGTTTATGTCAACTCACAGAAAAGAACAAAGCCCGACTCTGCATAAACCTGAAGAAGTATCAGAAAATGGAGATGTTTTGCCGATATTAACAAGACTGGACCCAATAAAGGTAACCATAATGATACACACATGGAATCTTTCTCGCGTTTCCCTCACGCTTTGTTGTGTAAGTGAAACCTGACTTGAGGTAAACTTCTACTACTAAAATTTAAATGGTAACCCTTTTATGAAATTGTTGGAGTACATGTACACTTTTTTTCGTTGTTTGATGATGATTTCCTTTTCCACTGTTTGCATTATGACTTTGGAAATAAAAAATAAACCGAAACAAAATTATACAAAACCGCCACTGTTTCGTTGTGAGAAGCTAAACGTTCACGGCTGCCGGCTGTAGTTACTATTTTTTTTTTTTTGCGAGACCATTTTCCGGGTAAAAAAGGTCCTCATTTTACCAAACAAGCAATATTGTGCTTGGACTCTGTAAATTTGTGGATATATTTCATCTGCAAACTGGAAGTCTTCGATCGTGGTCTGCCTTGACGTTTCGTCTGAACGGAATTGAAACTTTTGTTAAGCTACCGATGTGTTATATACGTTTCAGTGTACTGTATGCATATGGTCGCACTTTCCGACATTGAAACACGACATTAAGTAGTTCGTGTCTTGCTCTAGAAAGGGAAAGCAATTTTCACTTCACGGTCAAAATTGTACTTTTCCCACTTTCAAATGACGTAAAATACAAGCATGTCGTTTTTCGTGCGGTCAACAGTCAATTGTTTTAGGAGATCGAAACATCTTCACAAGAAAATTTCAGGCAGTCTTTGAAATGAATAAATGTTTGACGTTTCCGGTCGTCGAGAAAGTCTGGAGCTTTTTGCTTTATAATTACTATAGGATTATGTCTTTGATTTAGCTTCCCCGGTCGAAAATAGGATTTCCGCGTAATATTTCCGCATGTGAGGCTACGGTTTGGCGATTTAACAGCCTTTTTTACGAAATCAAAATAAGCAAATAACTAAAATAAGAAAACGAAAATAATATTCATGTTACATTAAATTTTGTCTTCAGTATTGATTCCAAATATCTTTTATTGAACACACACTGTAACCTTATTGTTGACATGTTGTTCCTGCTGTCACACTTTAGAAGTCACTTTTTTGTAGTGTAATAGTTGAAAACCAAACCACGAATGTTCTCGTAATTGATGTATGGGCCTTGCGAAGAATAAGTTTTCTTCTTCCTCTCATAAATCCGAAAAATCTGAGTAATTATTCAACGTAAGTTATGGCAAAAGCGTGATTAAAGTAAATTCTGATCTGCCTGTTTTTCTCTCAAAAGAGCCGGAAAACAGCTAGAAGGCTCCTTAGGTTTTCCTATACAGTGGTCAAATTTGTATTCAGGCTGTTCCCGTTTCCAGCTGTGTTAATGCACGGCTTTGAGAGTTTAGACGTCATGATTAATTGTCCAGATATCTCAGTGTCATGTGAAAAACATCAAACACCCCGAAATTTAGTATTGACATAATCGAAGACAAGAAAGCGAACCAATTGAGTTTTGAGTGCTTCTCTCTCTTGTGGGGTCGCGCTATGGTGTCTCTTTATACATTCGAGTGCATGTCCTCTGGGGCAGATCCAGGTTTTTAGCAGAGGGGTTCGATGAAGGGGGACCGCCTTCGGACCCCCTGTAGGGGGGTTCCGGGGACATCTTCTCCCGGAAATTTTGGAAATTTCAAGTCCTCGGAAACGCGATTTCCGCCATTCTGAGGCAAAGTCAGCGTGTTTTAATATCATTTTTGGAAGTTTAGATGCCATTTTTTTGCATTAAAATGTAACAAAGCTGCGTCGGTTAAAACGATATAAATTTGCATTTATAAAGCTATGATAAAAATGTACTCCATTTGATCATTTTTCAATTTTGTGTTTCGACAAAGACGGGATCAACAAGAAGCATTCCTTGGGGGTATCTTTCTGCAAAATGCTGAACCACAGCATCGTCACGTTAGTCAACGAGCTTTTCGTAGTGAATGTTCATGAGAGCCAAGCCTGACAGTCTTAACTTGCCTGATGAATTTATTGCAGTTAAGATTGACTGTGTTTATTTTATATTTTTACACGTTGTTGACGTTAGCTGTTTTAATTTAGAAGATTCGATAGAACCCCTCTTGATCCGCCTCAGGTTCTACTTAAGGTCTTAGCTTACGATATGAGGTTTTACCACATTCTGAAGTCGTTAACACAGAGATGATGACTTGTCATCAATACTCCTCATAACGCTAATTGCTGCAGCTGGTACAAGTGATTTCCAGTGGTGGTAATTCCAATCTACATATGCCTAAGTCGACAAATTTCTCCACTGCTCTATATTTTTACTCATATACAGTGTATCGGTATTGTTGTTTTTTTTTTTTGCTTTTAAATAGGTTGGGTATATACGCGAATTGAGCTTAGTGCCAGGAAAGGTACACAAAGTGAAAACACTTAGCCTTCGACCTGCGCTCTTTGGTAGGTACTCTTTGCAGCCCCACGTGCATGATTTTGTGTGGGTGGATCATAACTTATGAGTGGTAAAGATGCCAGTTGATTAAGGCGCTCGGGAGGCGCTTAATTCGTTGTTCTGTGCCAGATACTCCAGTTTGAAGATGGGTTTTAAGGTCGTTGATTACATACTTCGTCAAAGGCTTTACGAAAAAATATCCACACACGAACGTTTTTCTTGACAACATTGGGAAAATATTTTACATCGATATTGCGGCATGCCATTAAATTTCTGAAGACACAACCAGTTTCAAAAATGTTCAGACTGGACACCTTGTGTAAAAATGCTTTGATCTACGTAAAAGATATCCAAAAAGAATTTATTGCAAAATACCAGATGCGTCAGCCCTGCCCCCACCCCCACAAAACAACCCTATCTCTCTGCGGCCGTTTCCGTAACTGTTATCTTCATCGTCTTTGCTTAAACTCCCAAATTCGCTTATTTACCCTTCTCAGTTTCCCACCCATTGAATCCTTCTTCCTCGTTTTAGAAATCGAAGATTTTCTCACGGAAAAAGAATGCAATGACATAATTTTGATGGCACAGACAGCAGGGCTGGAGCGTTCAAAGACACTCGTGGAACAAAATTTGGATCTTGAAGACAATGTGAACTCTACCAAAAACGAAAGCTTGCCTGAGAATTCTGCTGAGATTTTCAAGAGCCTTGATTCCAACAGTGACGGACATCTCCATGTAACAGAGGTTGGTATACTTTAGGAAACCAATCCTGGTCATTTGCCTCAAATCTTTTCAGTGATGTAAAGTTAAGCAATGCCGACAGATAGGCGCCACGGGATTTCATGGCTTCAAATTTTACCGGACAAACACGGGGGGGGGGGCAGCCTTTTGAGGAAAGATTCTGAAGCAAATTGAATATCTGACGACATTAATCGTTCAAGAAGATGACTTAACAACGGAGAGTAGAAGGTGCTGCTTTTTCTATTACATCATTAATTGCTCAGACCTTCACTGATGACGTCGTAGGAAAAGTGATGTCGATTACTTCATCCTATCTGGTCTTGTTAATGGCTAACGGATACACTGCTCCAAGGCAGGGGCGAAGGCACCGATGCTGTTGTTTGACACACTTAAATTAAGGAATTAAACCCATAATATCGAAATCCATTAGACAACTACGTGTTGACGAGGATGTCAATAATGATAACAATAAGAAAGAGCATGAAGGAAGAATTAACTAACAAAACCGATTTCTTACCCAATTTTATCATACGTTCCTTCTATAGGTTACTATGGGGCTGTTGGAACTTGGACGAGTATTGTTGAACGAAGAGGACACTTATCAAATGTCAGTACACTTCATATGCATGTCACGGTTTTTTAATTTGCTAAGTGTGACAATTTCAGTGCATTCTGTCATGCCATCCGTGCGTCACTTATTCACTTGGCGAGCTGACACTGATTCTTATAAACCTCTCTCCCACCTCGGTTGAGCTATCATATTTTCAATATCACGAACCTTCTCGCATTGCATATTGGTACTTATGCAGTTCAATATAGGGGGCCTGCAGCCAGTAACTTAGATTGTGAACCGAAGTATCACACAGCGACAAAGTCCACAAATCTCCAGAACATGTCCGGTCAATCATACACAAGGTTCACTTACAACAGGTCGCTTTGTTTCTTTCTCGCACCCCTCCGTTCCCGGATAATGACATCTTCATGCCGGCACTCAGTGTAAAAGTCCTTTTGACAAGCTGTGGTGTATTTTTCACTTTTCTCTTTCGTTTACAGAATGTCCGATCTCGATATGGATCCCAATAAAGACGGTGAGATGCCAATAGTCGGTTGTGTTGTTTGCTATCTGCCTTTTTGTCCAGACAATGAAATATCCTTGCCGAAATCCTCTTGGGTCTCGTAACTGGAAACCCAACTCCAAAAATTTTCTCAATGGTTAAATTCAAAGAGGTTCTGAAAGAGTTTCATATAGCTTCTTTTTAAGACACTTATTCTCCCTGGCATTTTTAAACCTCATCTTGTCTCTTTAATTATTTATTTGTTCTGTTTTACATGCAGGTGTAATTACATACGATGAATTTGCAAATTTGACCTCGGAAATCAAAACGAAGGAAATAAAGGACTATCTGGAGAAAATTCATGAAACAAATTCAAGTAAACGAACTCGGGACAGTAGCACGGCTTTTTTGGATCCTTATGAGCACATTGATTTTAAACCTTTCTTTGAGGATTTAAGCAACAGGTATGAGCCCGATTAACTAGAACTGTACATGTGCGGTAAAAAAAAATCTGCGACAATACCGTTGCTTGTAGTCCTAAGGCCTGTGGATCGTGGTTCTTGCATCGGGAATTTGTCGTTACTTTTAAGATTCAAAATGAAATGATTTTTTACGTATTCCACCTGCTGTGTAAACCTTTGTATTAGGATGTAATTAATGCTTTTGTTTTAGCACAGGTAACCCAGGCTCACTGTGTGTAGGTAAATATAGAGAAGATATGAGGCGAAGTTTAGGTCTGAAAATTTGCTAGAAAATGGAAATAAAAATCGATAAAACTTACCATGTGGTGAGCTGTTGTTGTCTTTAATACGTACACGACGTTGCGGGAAAAATGGTCCCCGTTCACCTTCCTTTATAGTATAGTGACAAGGTAGGAGACGGAAGCCAGCTTATGGACTCCGATCGACCCAAAACAAGCACGATTTTTTTCGCGAAAATCGAATCCAGTCGCTAAATAAACACACCAGGCTCGTGGAACATGAATTTCTCTAAACCATGAATCCACTGAAGCATCTCCAGGTAGCAACGCGAAGCCACCAGACTCCGTAAAACTTGTAAGTTAACCTGCTAAAATGGCGGCTAGAAAGCGTTGTACTCGCGAAGTGTCCAATTCAAAACGCCTGGTGACGAGTATAATAAGTCCCCCTGGAGGGAGGGGAGTCCCAGATTGCTCAATGAGTTTTGTTTTTAGCAATGTGGGACTCCCCTCCCTCCAGAACTTATTAAACTCGTCACCAGGCGTCTAGAGTTCAGTGCCATTTTGAATTGGACACTTCGCGAGTACAACGCTTTCTGGCCGCCATTTTAGCAGGTTAACTTACACGTTTTACGGAGTCTGGTGGCTTCGCGTTGCTACCTGGAGATGCTTCAGTGGATTCATGGTTTAGAGAAATTCATATTCCACGAGCCTGGTGTGTTTATTTTGCGACTGGATTCGATTTTCTCGAAAAAAATCGTGCTTGTTTTGGGTCGATCGGAGTCCATAAGCTGGCTTCCGTCTCCTACCTTGTCACTAGTTTATGAAGGAAGGTGAACGGGGACCATTTTCCCCGAAACTTCGTGTACGTATTA
>OX421457.1:34258117-34275617 GCA_949126865.1 Montipora capitata | reverse complement strand
TTCCTGATAGTAGTATCCTAAGGTAAACATTTAGTTTCTTCGCGTCACGATAGAAATTCCGATATGCATGGATCCTGAAAAGTAATGTGTCCTTACTTCTCTATGTACTTTTGCTTTGTTTCTTTGCTCCCCAGCCGGTTCAACTAGGCTACGTTTCTCTTTTTCCCCCTAAATCCCCAAATGGCGTCATCACTCCAACGTACTTCCATTGCAAGAATGAAAACATTAAGAACTGGAAGGATACACGTCCTTCCGTATTAAGGCACAAGTCAATTGAAGAATTCAAACAATGGGGGAAGTTTTGCTTCGAAAGAGACCGCAGTGATAAAAGTGCCTAAACCATGACTCAAACTGAGTGAAAATTAGTCTTGTTTTGATGGTAGTGGCCAAAGAAATATGAATAACTGTACATACCAGGAGATTGAGTGCAAAATGTTTCTCTACATGTGTGGTTCGCACAAATTCTTACCTCGATACTGAAAGTTTCATTATTTGCAACTGGAAACGCCGTCTCGCCTCCTTCCTCTACGTCATTTAGAAAGTAAAGCACCGTTATGTACCTTCAAAAAAGAAAAGTTACACACCCACATTATTTCCGTCTCCTAAACTAATGTTGTCCGATAGATAGTTTACTCTGTGGCTGAGTTAACTTGTAATAATTCAACATACCGGCAAAGGCGACAGTGTCTTTTGTCACGGAAGACACAGCACGGAACTTTGGGATCTATCTCCTGTGAGTCATGATGACAATGGTAATGTCCCTCCGGGTGATAGTGAACAACCTGCCACGGAAATACGGGAACAAAAACTCAGCTCTGACTCGCGGGTTGCGACAGCAGTTTGCGACATTCCTCAAGAGTTTAATGGTCGGCCACTTATTCCTGACAATTAAACTCCTAATATAGGCAGTAAACAGTTCGATTGCCCAATCACATTACTGCATTTCAAATGACGTCGAAGAGAAACTTTCCAGAAAGTTCCACGGAGAGATGACGTTGTTTGCATCCGCGTTCGCTAAGCCAATGAAAACTCGCGCTGGTTTGTTTTTGTTCGAGAAGTCAATAAAGTGTTTTGCATTTTCGTTGACGTTCTGTTTTTACTTTTATTTTTCAAGGTTATATGAAAGTCACTCAAAAGGGCTCTTGTCCGTTGTAAACTCTTCTATCATGTCTTGAACTTAGCCAAATCTCCCTGAAGAGTGTTGCAAAAAGAAAACACATAATGCAACGTAATGTTCGGTTATTAAGATATTTTGCTTTTTTTATTCTCTGTGTTTGTTACCTGAAGTTCTTCACTTTCTTCTATAACTGCTCTGGGAAGTTTTGTTAGGGCTGCCACTCTGAAAATGATAAAATGAAAGGCAGCAAAACTTATTTAGTTTATTCAGTTTATTTTTGCCACAATTGTCAGTATTATCAATGACAATTTTATAATATGTCATTAAGGACATTTAGTGGCGAGGAAGCTCATGAAGAATCATAGGATGGCCCAGGACGGTCACAGTCCAGTTTTAATTTCTCACAGTCCAGTTTACAGGTCATTGTTTTACCAATACAGAAAGTATCCTAAACATTCATAAAAGCCTTAGGCCTAAAAGCTTTTGTTTTTAATTAGGCCTAAGGTTAGCGTTTATGAATGTTCAGGATACTTTCTGTGTTGGTAAAACAATGAACTTTGACCTGTGACCTGTGAGAGAACTGGTGACGACTCACAAAATCAAAACTGGACTGTGCAAAATTAAAATTGGACTGTGACCCTCCTGGGCCATCCTAGAAACCAGAAGGGTTATTTGAAGTGTGGATGTATTTCCGATCAAACTGTTACTTTGATTGAGGTGAACTCAAACTGGTTTATTTTAGAACAGCGAACAAAGTAAAAACTATGTTGACAGAATCATGTGACAACTATGTAGCCGCTTACGCGTGACCGGAAGTTACTATTACATCGTGCTTGCTGATAAACTGAAGGTTTCTTAATTCCGGCCAGTCTACCTGTCATTCAGACCTATGATTTTCCGATGATCAAGCCATGTCTGCCTGCTGTTTCGGCTCTGTACTCTAGGAAGCGTCTTAGCCATGTTATGAAGGCTTTTCATTATTCTGTCCGTCGTTACTGTTAAGAACTCGCCTAAGTCGATAACGCCTGAAAGTAAAAAGCAAAAATGTTAAGCTTCGAAAAAAGAGATACACAAATTATTTTTAAATAGTACCAATGATTGATTCGGTGTCCAACGAGCCTTGTCGAAGGATTGTCTACGAGAGAAAGTTCAAGACCGATTGTAAGTCTGTCTTCAATTATATTCATGCAACTACCATGAATCCCCAGCCTTGAGTTACCTCTAAAGAGGGATTATTAGAGGACAGTCCATCCGCTGATGATAAATATATACCCATGAGGAGAATTCGTTAACAAAGTAAGCCACGTTACAAACCGTTGTTATTTTTGTCCACTTTGAGCTCAAAAAACCTGCAAATATAGGATATAAATTCTCTAAGGAAGGTAAATATCGGGAAATTGTATTGCCACGGTCGTATTGGTTTAAGAAGGCATGGATGACGCTTTCGTCATCTTCAGTTGCACTGAAAATAAGTGATGAACTTTCCGTGAATTCCTCACCTAATAAACATGTAGAGCGTAACTAAAAAACAAGGACTAAATTGAAAAAGGAAAAAGTGGCAAAAATTAGCGGTTACAAAACTACTCACATTTTCTCAACATCTTCTTCGGAAAAATATAAATCGCTGAGGTCAATAAGATTGTGCATTACCTACGTGAAAGAGTTGTTCAACGTCAGAAAATTATGACACGGGAACATCGAAGCATAGGAAAGAGGGTTCATTGAATACGAGGCTGAACGATCCCAGCTTAGGAGGCGGTGTGGTCAGGTTGTTAAGGCTCTATATATTCATACGGATTTTCCAAGTTAAAATCCTGTTTTGAACACCACGCGTTGTGTATTGCCAACTGGTCGTTTCCTTGACTGTGTAATGTTTGATTTGAAATTTTGCTTTCGCTGCTTAGTCAAATCCTCTTTGATTATGTAGCCCGTATAAAAAATATGACGTTTAAGCGACACACATGCATTTTTCAGCACCAAGTGACACATTTCAAGTCTAGAAGAAATCAGTTTTCCCGTTTATTGCATTACTCCTAAAATCGGATTCAGGGCCAAAATATCCTAAAAATGCAAATACAAAAGAAGAAACACGCGCTTAAGTTGTCGAGGGTCCCCAGATCATGAACTAAGAAAAATATACCATTTTTCCATGATCAGATACATAAGCATAGGAAATTTTATTGTTCGCTGAACTCTCCTACCTCGACTTTATCTATAACTCCGTCGTGATTGTAGTCCCAGCTGTGAAATGTCTCCTCATTGGTTGGTTCTATGTTGACTCCTGTCACAGGGTCCAGAACCTCACTAGTGTCCAGACCCTCTCCAGAGGCGAGATTGATTATCGTCTGACATTCATCATCAGATAAAAAGTTTGGAATTTCTAAACAAAAATTATAAAAAGGGGTAAAATTATAGGCCCTATTAATTTAGGCAAGGTAAAAGCTAAGTAATCTTTCATGTAATCTACAGAAGAATCCATCAATATGCCTAAGGGGAATATAAGAACTCTAACGACACAAAAATCTATGTCTTAAGTTACCGATCTGTACCGGGAAAAGCCAAGGAGGGAAGCGCTGATAACAAAGAGGATGCAGCTTTGCTAAAGTAAACTGTTTCGATGTTTCTGATTTTGTCCGTTTGTCATAGTGGGGCCTCGTCAGACATACATCTTGGTCAACATGATTTTTATTTCGTGTATGAAGAGGCTCCAAGTCGAAGTTGGATGAATGAGTGCCTCTAATTCTCTGAACCACATCATTTTTTACTGTAACAAGAAGAACACAGTTTTCTTAATCTTTTATTGAACAAGATGTAACGTTGGTAATTAATGACGTAACCTCACGTCGCTTAAATTGTCACCAGTAATTTTTAGTTAGTTCAATATTTTCAAGCGACCTTACGTCTTTTGCACCTCATTTTTCATGTTTTGGACGAGGAACGACTTGCAATTTGATCAATGCAACATTTACAAACGAGTTATGGCTCCCTTACCGAATATTGGTGGTTTCAAACTCAGAGTTTTGATTTCGTGCATCTTTCCTGGGCTTAGCTTCCGCGTTTGAACATGCCCAACCTGAAAGCCAGGGAATGCCGGACCATTAGTTAATATCATCATCATCATTATCGTTATCATTATGGCAGCGGCATAGCATAATGTTCGTAATCTCCGTCCTCGTCACTGTTATTATCATCTTCGTCAAATAGGCCTTTCTCGATATATTAAAATTCAGCTTGAAAGAGAGGTTCTGAGGACACAGTCAAAGGAAAATGGATGATAGGAAAATATTTTTCACATTAATTTCAACGTATTTCTATTGTTCTTCTCCTAACTGCATCACTATCAAGCTGAATATTTGGACGATGAAAAATTATGTGGGCTCATAACATTTTGCCATAAAGCGCAAAAGTCGCCAGTTAATTGATTTTCTGTGTGCGGCGGTTGTTTAAGGTAAGGCTGCAACCATCAATACCTCTATTTCTTAACTAATGTGGAGCAGAAAGCTGAAATCTTTCGTAGACTTAATAGACAGGGACAATGTAAAACGAGACAGAAAAAAATTATGTTAACAAGACTTTTGCCAAAGCCTGGACCATTTCAGTGACCTTTTGGTCTTGGCCCTTGACCTAAACTACAGCCTACAGCCTCGTTTTCATATCCCCACACATGAAAAACGAGGTTGAACGGCATTGACTGAATACCAACCTTCTTCTACGAGGCAGACCACTCGATAGATTCCAAGGATAATAAAAGACTTGAGGTAAGGAAATACAAATTAAAATTTAATCCGGAATTATGAAATTATGCGACGCTCGCATTATGGTGGTTGAAGCACCTATATTACGTTGTCGTTGACCGAAATGGCGTGCGGTAGCAAATTTTTTTAAGAATTTACTTCTATTCTGATAAATTCATTGGACCATGCTCCGGATGCACTGAGTTCATTACATTGTAGAGACGCCATTTACCCGTTGTTGATACATGAGACATGTTTCGTTATTTTGTTATGTCACGAAAGAAAACTGTCACGTCGAGTGTTACGTTACTGTTTTTGAACATGTATCGACGTACTGAATCTCGAAATTGTAGGTAAGTAACTTGGGTACTGAGCAGGTTATAGACTAAGACATGTATTTCGATGTAAGTGGAGAATCATGAACGATAATTAAAACCTGCCTTTTACTGTCTTCACTTAGCATATTTCAACTTAAACCAAATAAACCGTGGCTAAAATCACGAGATTTTATAAATGGTACAAGACTTCCTTTCCTACCTTAACACAGTCAAGTCGAGGAAGTATTTTAAAATTGGTATTGACATCAGTTTGCGTGTCGTTTTCAGTTGATTTTCGAAGGTCTTCCCCTGATGTTTCACTCAACTTTTGTTTTTGAATTCGTACTGATCCATTTTTGTAATAAATAGCCACCCAAATCGTTATAAATGCCGTTATGGCGACTGCGGCTACTGCTGTCGATGAAAGTAAGGTTGATTTGGATTCCTTCTTGGCTGGTTTCTTCCTTGCTTTCTCTTTCGAGAACTTCTTGGCCTCTACGCGAGGAGGCGCCATTTCGTACCAATTCAAATGAACAACATGTCGTTTGTTTTGAATATATTTCAATACACCACCAACGAATGACTTGCAGTCGTCACGATCTACATGTGTAGTGACTTTTTCACAATCTATCACTGTGGCAACAAGAGTGATGTCTTCTTGAACGGTGTTAAATATTTAGCGTGACAATGCTGCTGGTTGTAAAATAATAATTACATATAAAAGGATCGCCCTCCTTTTTTACCCGGTTCGCAGTCCGCGTTTTATACCCAGTCCGCACTCCTCCCTTTAAACTGACCGATTCAGTTATTGGTGTATTATATTCGTAACCACCGATACCCTTTGCTCTTGAAGAAATGTAGCGCAGTGTCAAGACCATCGCATCGTTCAATAAAAGATCGATTCCGCACTCATGAAAGGCTCGGAAAAGTGATTTCTATCATAAAATTAATACTTAGATGGCTACAAAAGCCAAAAAAAATATTCAGGGCACTGGCATAAATCCTTGCAAAGTTACATCGCTCGGACCGTGTGTTTACAAAACTGAATTATAAATTTTTTGCACGCATTCACAAACTGTGACCTGACCCAAAGGTTGACTCGAATTTGTACACTTAGATTAAACTGATTGTCGTCGATTAAGGATATGGGTATGGCTAACATAGGCTATAAAAGATCACAGTACCGCGGTATTTCAATAAGCTCTCAGCTTTCTCCTTCTGTTTTAGAAAGATAAGTAATAAATTTACTGCTCCACCCTAAAGCAAAGGTTTATTCTCCTTGATTCCACGTTCCACGATCGTGTTCTCGGAGTCATAAAAGTACTCTGTTATTCCCTCCAACTTCTTGACTCCATTACTAGGCACTAACATTCTCAGGTGGAATTTTCTTTACAGTACATGCGATTTGAGGCTTCCAGGATAAATTTGAATCAATTAAAATTCCTAGGTATTTAATTCCAGTTGCAACTGCTTCCCGTTTAAAGTTAGGAGGAAGTTGAATGTTAATTTCCTTTGAGGAGGATGAAAAATTACAAAACTGGCTTTTTCTTTTTTTAGAGAAAGTTTATGTTGTAATTTATTCTATGTAGTTTGGCTTCCTAGCCTTGTTAACTTTCTGGTCATTTTAGGAAGCCAACACCCCTTTTAGCTTTAAATTCTTACTTCATGTACATTAATTTTTTTCAAGTATAAGGGGTCAATAAAAGTTGTTGTTGTTGTTGTTGTTGTAAAAGTTGTTGTTGTCATCCTCCTCTGGTTCTTCTCTTTGTGCACTTTATCTTTGTCTTTGTCTTTATCTTTGTCTCCTTTCTAGACCTTGAAACTTGGTCAAAGAGAGGTTAATTTATCCGTGTGGCCATCGCCAGAGTTTGAGCGTGACTGATGCTGGAGAAGTGTGATTTTATCGGCGAGATGTGAGGTAAGCTAGAATCTGGGGATGAACCTTTCCTAGGTCTTCCCTGTAGGTTTCCACAGTCCCCAGGGTCTTGTGGGAACAGTTTCAATCACAGGCAGCCCAGAGTCGGAGGGTAAAAAATGATAAGGATTTGTATGGGAATCTCGATAACAAACTGAAAAAGATATTTACACACAAAAGTTCTCAATAAAAAAGCCGTACTTATTGTCGTGGTGATTTTCTCGCTTTTTATGTGCATGGCTATTTGCCTGATTGAATGCGATTTAAGTGACTTCTCAAATTCCCGGGTTATCGCTCGTACCTAAATAAAGGAAAGGTTGGAAAGTAATTTCTTTGACCTTTGACAGGACGTCAGGGTTGATAAGGATTCAGTACGGCAGCCACTAGCTGTGTCCGGAAATGGGGTAGATTAGATCTTCATTTTTATGGTAGCAGATAATTCTTTTTCACGGACGGAAGGAGCAAATTCGCATTTCGCTAAACAAAAAACGCTTCAATCACGCTTCACATTAATTTATAAAATCACGATTCACGATGCAAGAGAAAAGAAATTAACGTTTCACGAGAAATAAAAGGGTCCGATCACGGCTCACGAAAATACCCTATACCCTCCTCAGGTATGAGACCGATTAACTAGAGCTGTACATGTGCGGTTAAAATCTGCGACAATACCGTTGCTTGTAGTCCTAAGGCCTGTAGATCGTGAGAAAAAGGAAATGATTTTTTACGTATTCCACCTGCTGTAAGTGCATTTATGTGTAGAGCGAGTTCACAGGTATTCAATTCACAGTTAAAACAACAATGATTAGAACTCCAACAAACTGAAGGGAATCAGGGCCTGGCTTGGTAGAATAAATTAAGGACGAATCCCAATCTCGACCCCAGAGCTCTTCTTTTTTGTGAATAACTGAGCGGGGAGAGAAGAGCTCTGGGGAACCCTGAAACAAGGTGTCTTCTCATTGGTTTTCGTTAAGAACAATAAAAAGTGACTCTGATTGGTGCATTCATGTTAGCACGAGGAGTGAGCAGGCGCCGTAAGGTTCAAATAACCTTATAAGAAGCCTACAGCGCATGTCCTCCTAAATAGAGTTTCCTGGTGACGAGGACGCGAATGGGACGAATCCATCCACGGATTTGAACCGAAGAATGCGCCGTGCGAATCCAACGCCCTGACCACTGGATCACGTTGCCTTCTCGTATGACATCCATCGTTTTTATTTTTGATGAGTGATTACTTTTAGCGCATTCATTTTGAAAACTGATTCCGGAATACCCTGTGATAATTGTGTTCTTGTATTCGGATTGCTTGTTCTTTTGAAAAACTAAGTTCCACTCATCAACTACAGCCTAAATTGGAACAGGATTAAACAAAATGCTGTCACAATAATGCGCCATTATCATGACTTTGCACTTGTAATTAATAATAGTAATAATAATAATAATAATAATAATAATAATAATAATAATAATAATTAATGATTTACAAAGCGCTTGTTCAATGAGAGTTATCTCATGCGTATGAAACAAAACATAAAAATTCAGAATAAATATGTACATAAATAAAAATAGATAATTATAAATAAATAAATAATAGCATATAAATAAAACAATTCAAACTCATACTAAGACAACATATAAGAATTTTTTTAAAATGGGTCTTGAGACTCTGCTTACTGAAATTGTGTAAGAGTTTCTTTTTGACGAATTTCAGTTGGTAGAGCGTTCTAGATCTTTGAAAAACGTTCCAGAACTTTGGTGTAGCAAAAGCAAACGTGCGATCCTCAAGCGCAGATGTGGACTTACTGTAATAATCCACAACTTACCCACCACTAGAATCCGTTCCCTTACCTTCACTTGATGTTCCTCGTAGTATCTTTTAAAAGGTTACCACTAACGTCTAAATGTTTGAAAAATGAAAATTGCATACTGTATCACGTTATATTGACAAAATACTCAAATTTTCAGGATACAATTAGTCGCTCAACTTCCAAAGGACATGATTTGGAGCAATGAAAACATGCAGGTTTGTTAGATGCCTTTAAACGTCCTATCAACAGAATAGACTGAGAACGCTGGAGATAAATCGGTATGGGAATTTACGATGTGTGCAAACTTAAGAATAGTAATTTTGTGCTTGGGATGCAGCTACTCTCAATGTACTTAGAACAACACTTGAAATTTAAGTTTATCGGGATTTAAAGTGGTAGACGTGTGATTTCTTCGTTTCTATTTGGACCGACTCATGAATTGCTCATAAATTCCACAAGTTCGTAATCAATACTGAGCCGCAAAGACATTTAGTGGTCTTGCTCTAAACTGAAACAGACCTTTGTATGCCAGGTAATAAAGTACGAGGAAAAACAACATTACCACTGTCATTTCGATTCTGAAGACGAGACAGAAAAGAATCTGCCCTGCTGCCATATATCTGAAACTTTGTACGATGTCGACGGGAATATAGAATGCGTTCCATGCAGGTAAGTTCACAACAGTCTTACTAGCACAAAGGGGTGCAACGATTCTTGCATGCCCTGTGCTTGTCTACACGCATGTTGGGTGATTGTATTATTTAACTCTGACTGACTGATGTACTGAGCTTCATGGCATAAAAATTGACTTTGACCGTACTTGTCTTTTGTAAAGCAGTCTAGACTATTTTTTTTTCTTGTTATCTTTAATGGCAAATTGAAGGGCATACATGCTAAGCAAATGTGTGAAAAGAGGAAAAAATTTAAGAGTAAAATAGAAGCGTCTTAGTGTCAAGGACTTTTGAACGATATTTTAGACCCTCAGTCACGAGAGTACGTTTGTCGCAGTATGTAGTGTTTTGTCTAAAATAATTACTTATTTCCCAGATTTTTTACCGTCTTTTATTATTTGAACGAACCTGTACTCGGTGGAGAGACTGCTTTTCCAATCGCGGACAACGAAAGCGCTATTGGACAATCTTCAAACCAACTATTGTGAGAGAGATGCCGCCTATTCCGAGGGTTTATTCTGTACCTTCGCATGACCTTGCATTTCTCTAAGGTGTCCAACTTGTCTACCAATTCAGTTGATCGATGCAAATTTTAATACTTCACATCGCAAAGACAAAGATCCACAGTTTGATTTTAAAAAAAGCTTTTTAAATTAAGCAACTTCTTTTTCGTTTATAAGAGGAACGGATTACCGGTCTGTTTACCAGCAGCAATTTTAAATGCCTTGTTTCAGAAATCTTCTTAGCGTGTCCCAAAATCCCGTCAGAAAAAACATTTTAAACATCGTCGACGGTAACATCTACCTTTGCATTTGATGATCCATAAATCGTTTACCGAATACACGCCAATTGTATATTACTCTAACTCTAATTGACTCCAATTGTAACCCTCTAACTGGGATTACCACAACATCCTACCAAAAATAATTGAACCCAAAGAAGCATCAATGAGATACTTTTAAGATTAAAATTCAAAGTCGTGTGTCGCCAAAATAAACCTCTTTTATTTTACTGAATGTGTTAAGCATGTGTCGTATAAGCTTTGTGACTCGAGGCTAAACTTACCATAGACGTAAATAATTTATGAGAGTCATCATGACAGTTGTCCGTAATTCAATAACATTTCCAAGTCCAGGGTTAAGATTTAATAAAACCAGCTATTTAAATGTAAACAAATAAATAAATATACGAGGGACAAGAAGAAAACCAAATACCGAACTACTTTTTTTCTTATATCACCTTACGGTATCAGCAAAGCGCACTTTGCTTGGCACGTTATGGGCCACAGACTACGTGTCAAAGACTTGATATTATCGTCGTTGCAGCGGGGTTTAGAACTTCTAACCGTTGTTTAGCATTTTTATGTAATCTTTTTCCGGGGGTTTTTGTAAGACACCATAGTTTTTCGTGAATCTCCCAATATATTAATCCAAGTATTAGCAATCCATTTCTCTCCTTTGATAATATCACATCCCCCGTGATATGTCATCGCATCTAGTTTGCCGTACCATCCCGTTTTGTCGTCTCGCAGATGATTGTACCACATGATCGCTGTTCCTTTCCGTGGCCTCACAAATAAATTGGCTTTGTGACAATGTTTGCTCAAGTCGCATCGATATTTTATGATCTGATTCCAAGCCTGCAAGAATGAAAATCGAACAATGTGACGAAGACGAAGACCTCTCAGGTATGGACCCTGTAGAGTCACGTTCCCATATACACTTAAAAAATGTATGTGTTCTTTTGTTCCTGATAGTAGTATCCTAAGGTAAACATTTAGTTTCTTCGCGTCACGATAGAAATTCCGATATGCATGGATCCTGAAAAGTAATGTGACCTTACTTCTATATGTACTTTTTCTTTGTTTCTTTGCTCCCCAGCCGGTTCAACAAGGCTAAGTTTCTCTTTTTCGCCTTAAATCCCCAAATGGCGTCATCACTCCAACGTACTTCCATTGCAAGAATGAAAACAAGGGGGGAAGTTTGGCTTTGAAAAAGACCGCAATGCTCTGCTATCTTGAGTGCAAACATATTAGATCCTCACTGACAAAAGTCCCTAAACCATGACCTCAATTGAGTGAAAATTAGTCTTGTTTTGATGGTAGTGGCCAAAGAAGTATGATAACTGTACATAACAGGAGATTGTGCTCAAAGTGTTTCTCTACATGTGTGGTTCGTACTTATTCTTACCTCGATACTGAAAGTTTCATTATTTGCAACTGGAAACGCCGTCTCGCCTCCTTCCTCTACGTCATTCAGAAAGTAAAGCACCGTTATGTACCTTCGAAAAAGAAAAGTTACACACCCACATTATTTCCGTCTCCTAAACTAATGAGAGGCTGGTGTTAAATCGCAATAATAATGTTGTTCGATAGATAGTTTTCTCTGTGACTGAGTTAACTTGTAATAATTCAACATACCGGCAAAGGCGACAGTTTCTTTTGTCATGGAAGACACAGCACGGAACTTTGGGATCTACCTCCTGTGAGTCATGATGGCAATGGTAATGTCCTTCCGGGTGATAGTGAACAACCTGCCAAAGAAATAGAGGAAAAAAACTCAGCTCTGACTAGCGGACTGCGACCGCAGTTTGCAACATTCCTTTTCCCACAAGAACCTCTTAGAATAGAAATGCTTCAAGCAAATTAACCGGCGATAAGGCGTTCTTTCATTCAGAGAGAGCGCGCCGCTTGTACGCATGATCGCAGGTTACAATCATATAAATGTTCTTGCTTGTTCGACCCTTTTTGATCATTAACAACCTTTTTATACTGAAAGATACTGTTTGGTGGAGTAAAAGGCTAAACTATATTTTAAGTAACCGGCCCAAAGAATCCCTTTCATTGGCTTTAAACCAAGTGAGGCCAGAAAGCACGGTGTTCTTTCCATTTCGGAGGTTTGGTTGCACAGATTTGTCTTTCTCATAGTCCGCGCGGTAATTCGAAAAGAGCGACTTTCGAATGACCTTCAAAAAGTGTTCGCAATTTGTTTCACGGGCCAATGAATGTTTGGCAAGATTAAAACAAGGCCTCTTCTTATTCCCGCCAAGGAAACTCCTAATATGGCAGTAAACAGTTCGATTGTCCAATCACATTACTGGATTTCAAATGACGTCGAAGCGAAACTTTGCAGAAAGTTCCACGGAGAGATGACGTTGTATGCATCCGCGTTCGCTAACCCAATGAAAATTCGCGCTCGCTTGTTTCTGTTCGATAAGCCAATAAAATGTTTTGCATTTTCGTTGACGATCTGTTTTTACGTTTATTTTTCAAGGTTATATGAAAGTCGCTCTAAAGGGCTCTTGTCCGTTGTAACCTCTTCTATCCTGTATTGAACTTGGCCAAATCTCCCTGAAGAGTGTTGCCTCCTTCGTTGTCACCAGCGTAATCATGATCACTATCATTTGCCATTTTTTCGGCAAAAAAACACGTAACGCAACGTAAAGTTCGGTTCTTCAGATATTTTGATTTCTTTATTCTTAGTTTTTGTTACCTGAAGTTCTTCACTTTCTTCTATAACTGCTCTGGGAAGTTTTGTTAGGGCTGCCACTCTGAAAATGATAGAACAAAAATGTTATGGTATTGACGTGTTGTATAGAAAAGCCTCGGAATATTACATGGAAGCATGTACATACACTGAAAGGCAGCAAAACTTATTTAGTTTATTTTTGCCACAATTCTCAGTAAAACAGTATTATGATATGTCATTAAGGTAATTTAGTGGCGAGGAAGGTCATAAAGAAACCAGAAGGGTTATTTGACGCGTAGATGTATTTCCGATCAAACTGTGACTTTGATTGGGAATCTCATGCTTGCTAACAAACTGAAGGTTTCTTTATTCCGGCCTATTTACCTGTCATTCAGCCCGATGATTTTCCGATGATCAAGCCATGTCTCCCTGCTGTTTCGGCCCTGTACTCTAGGAAGCGTCTTAGCCATGTTATGAAGGCTTTTCATTATTCTGTCCGTCGTTACTGTTAAGAACTCGCTTAAGTCGATAACGCCTAAAAGTAAAAAGCAAAAACGTTAAGCTTTGAAAAAAGAGACTCACAAATTATTTTTAAATAGTACCAACGATTGATTCGGTGTCCAACGAGCCTTGTCGAAGGATTGTCCATGAGAGAAAGTTCAAGACCGATTGTAAGTTTGTCTTCCAATTATGTTCATGTAACTACCATGAATCCCCGGCTTCGAGTTGCCTCTAAAGAGGGATTATTAGAGGACAGTCCGTCCGCTGATGATAAATATATACCCCGCCATAAGGACAAATCGTCAACAAAGTCAGCCACGTTACAAACCGTTGTTATTTTTGTCCACTTTGAGCTCAAAAAACCTGCAAATATAGGATATAAATTCTTTAAGGAAGGTAAATATCGGGAAATTGTATTGCCACGGTTGTATTTGTTTAAGAAGGCAGGATCGATCACTTTTCGAACCATATGTTGCAGTACTTTGACATTTCTCAATTCAATACAACATGTAAGTTTTGGATGACGCTTTCGTCATCTTCAGTTGCAAGGTAAGTGATGAACTTTCCGTGAATTCCTCACCTAATAAACATGCAAAGCGTAACTAAAAAAACAAGGACTAAATCAAAACGAGAAGCTCCAAAAAGCTTACACTGGGTTGCCTGTGGTACGCGTTACACAAAGAACTGCAGCGTTGCAGTTAATTTTTTCAAGTGGGGCGTCATTAAGACCATTTGAGGGGTCACCCACATGTCGCGCTAGCAGAGGCCCTTTGGCTCACACGTTTAATTATTTTGTAATGTCCTGTCCCATTTTAAGGTCTTTTAGTCTTTTAAGCTTTCGTAATAAATTCAGTTTAAAGATAACAAAACACGCTCTTGAGTAAAATTCACTCGTTTCTTCTTTAAATAAATAGTCGGCAAAAAACTAACTGCAAATTGCTCTGACGGACGTTTTCCAGCATGTCTAGCATTTGGACTAAGCAAACGTTTATTGCACATACAAGAAAGGACTAAAGGTGTTGTTTCCGCTTCATAATGTGACGGTCTAAGCTGATGCCAGGTCAAAACATTGTTTGGCTTTGCGTTTGCACCAGAAAAAGGCAAGCCAAGAGACAGATGAAGAAAAAAAATAACAGTGTTTATATATAACTATGAATCGAATTCTCATTGAAAGATCTTAAAAACACGAACATTTTTGCAGTCTCTAACGTTTTGTCAAAAGGAAGAAATTGATCACATGCTAGGCAACCGTAAAGGTGCATGTGATCACCCTGTGTCAACTGAATGAACTACGGGAAAGAATGTTTCAGAGTAGAACAACGTACTTTTTAGCGAAGAAACTTCCGTCGTTAGTTAATTTTGTTGTAATATTTAACTGAACATTTAGATTTCTTCTGTCGGGTCAGGAAGCCTTCTTTGTCGGGTTCCTGAGAAACGTATCTATTTTGACTTCAGGGTGAACTATTTACACAATCGAGAGGTTGAGTGGCCGTGTAATTGAAAATCTAAACATCTATGAGATACAAAAGCAGACTTGCGAATTACCGCAAATCACAATGCTGACAAGCACAAAAGCGAAGAAATGGTTAAGTAAATATGAAGTTTGTTACTATCTGAATGTATTTGGGTCAGAGTATTAAAACGCAAATTATGTAATTTCATGACACTCAAAATTCGCAAGAAGCGCGAGTTTCATGTACACAATCTTCGCACTAGCAAGTCGCAGCAATAAAATTGGATTAACCAGGAAGTTAAAAGAATATTGTTGGCTTCCCAAATAAATTTCATCTTGCACAATGACAAAATCATTTGTCAGAGAAATAAAATTCCTTTCTCCTCGTGTATCACATTTCAACGCACGTATGCAAATTTGTTAACTCTTTTCAACCCGATTCCCGGGAAAAATACATAGTAATAGCAAAAATATTATTTGTCGTCAAGTGTTGCATCTTTTATGTTCAAATAACAGCTAAAAATAAAGATTTTTTAACGATCTATCCGTCAGCTTCCTGGGAGAATACTCTCTAGAGAGTAAAGGAACTTCCGACGTTAAATAAGGTGTACCTTTACCTTTACCTAGATATTTTTTTCATAATTTAATATTATCTCTCAAAATTTGCACAACAGTCAAATCATAAAAATAGCACCGCACGGGACAAATTTAGTCGCATTACCTCTTCGTCGAATTCTAATGCTTAACACAGGAATTTTTAGTTATTGTGAAAATCTTTCTATATTTGTTAGCAATCATCCTTTCAAATTTCAGAGAAAGCGACCGGTCTGTGAATATTTTACGAGTTTCTTTCAATGGGATGGACAATGGGATGTCAAAAGGCGAAGTGGATGTTATATGCATAAATCGGGCAAGTTGCGCGTGTGACCCGTTATAAATCTTTTTTCACAAAATGTTCCCGAATCGTCAAGTATCACCACAGAAGAAACGAAAATCATTCTAAAAGCTTATTTTACGCAAAAAGTAGGTTCTGGAGGTAATTTTGAGTGTGGAAATCAAGTTTACAGGAGATGACAAATACAAACTTACGAGCCATGGTATATTCAATTAAGTTAACACAACAGAAAGGAGTCGCTTACCTTATACTTTGACACGAAACTGCTTTACTATTGCCATAAAAACTATCGAGTTAAGCTCGCATGTTACACATGATGAATTCATAAAAGCCGCCATTTTCCAGCGAAATGCTTTTTGAAACAAACAACATATGTGCTATAAGAGGCAAAAAACCCTTCCTATTTCATTTAATACGTGCGTGAAGACAAGAAACTCAATCGTGTCAAATTACACTCCGTGTCAAAAACGCAACACGGTAAATAAATTTCCCAGGAGTGTTTAGCATCAAACCCTTCACTGAAAAACCCTTTACTTGAATTATCAAGCAAAAAATGGGCAACAAGCTTTCTTTCAAATAATTTTTGACTGACAGGAATTTGTGAAATTTCCAATTGTTAGCAGAAGACTGCAGAATTGAGAACAGATCCAAGTCTCTGTTTTGTTAAACCCATAAGTTACTAGAGTATTTTCCATTTGATTTCAGCGTTGTACAAAACACCACACTCGTACAATATTAGAACTACATCTCACTTTGATTACGGCTCGACGGGCGACAGATTGTTGTCGAAGTCCATTACTCGTCGCTTTTAAGATTCCAGATTTTTTTTTCAGCGCCTTTCTTGTTCAGTATCCAATTGACTTTCCATTATTAAGCTCCATAAGGGTATATTTTGCTTAAAAATCCACTAAAACGCCATTCGCGTTACATGATTAGTTTCTTTTTCTGTCAAGTGTTATAAAGTTTGACAATGAAATGAGCGAAGTCAAAACAAAGATCACAATCGCCCAACTCTTGTTTATGCAAAGTCAAAATTTACTCTCCAAGACGCGTACGACGTGTATTTATCACCAGGTAACTCCATCATTTTGGAAATAGCAGCTACTTTATTATTCATCTGCGTCACAAGTTTTCACTGATTTTGGGGCTCATTTTGTTGAAACTGAAGCACGCTTCCAACAGGGCTGTGAACCCTTCCTGCTTACAGAGCAATACTAAAAAACTTCTCCCATATCACATTTCAACCTTTAGTTCGAAAATTCAATACACAACATGATATTGTAATTCCCAAAGGCAGAAAATACCACAGAATCCTTTTCCAGCGAAAATTTTATTGAAACAAACAACATATTTGCTCTTAGAGGCGAAAACCTCTTCCTATTTCATTGCGTGCGTGAAGACAAGAAACTCAATTGTGTCAAATTACCATGTACTTCAGGTAAATACTGCTCACTTTGATTTCGTCTCGACGGGCGATAGATTGTTGTCGAAGTCCAGTACTCGTCGCTTTTGAGATTCATGCCTAGTTTATCCAACTGACTTTCCATTATTGAGCTCCATAAGGGTATATTTTGTTTAAGGATCCACTAAAACGCCATTCGCGTTGCATGACTTTCGACGCC
>OX421457.1:34245617-34250617 GCA_949126865.1 Montipora capitata | reverse complement strand
AACGCCAGTTAAACGACATTGGACTCTTTGTCAAGGATTAATCGGAAAACAATGCAGGATATTTTAATTTCGCTCCTCTTTTTAAAATCTTTTAAATTGCATGGAAAGGAAAGTGATGAAATTTAACACCGCTGGTATCGGCCGAATTCATACTTTAACACAACGTGGAGTGAGGGTATTAAACTTCGAAAAATGCAAGTATTGTAGATGTTTTCATCGCCGGTATTTGCGGATCGAAATTTGATAGTAATCGAAGCGACGTTCCGTGTTTAAATTTGCGATTTGTCGGCGGTCTTGCAATTTCTTCTATTGTCTACGTACGTAAATAAAAGGCCACAAACGTGTATACAGCTATACGATACGCAACTTTAGATGTAAATCGCGTATTCGCATATTGAGCGCGTCAATTTTGCATCTGCGTTGTTCGCTTATATTTCGAGTGGCACTATACACCTTCCTGGCATCACAAGCTACAGTAGTTAGTTCCCAGTCTTTCAACTGCTACTTTTTGAATTCAAAATGTCAAAATGAGGTCTTTTCGGGGATTTTGCCCGCTTATAACAAGAACTATAAGGAGACAACAAGAGGTATTTCTATGTAGTCTAATTTTTCGATAAAAGATTATTTTTCGGTTCGTTTACAAAATTACTACAATGAAGAGAAGAGAACTCTATAAATCACCTGCTGCATCCGTTTTGGAAAGAAAAGATCTGATCAGCGGATCTACTCTCTTTGTTTGATATCCAAGTCCTTTTTGGTACCCGCTCTTTTCATTCAAACTGGCCAATCAAAATCTTCGAAACCAAATAACTTGTTCCAAGACTGCTTAACATTGAAATAAACTGTTTTTGCTAGTAATAAGGATCTCAGCCGTGTTATTTTGGATCATTAATTTATGAAAAATTTTGCGATCGAGGCAAAACGTCGTTTGCGAGCTTTAACACAGCTGAAACTACATCATGAATTTAAAAATGGCGGACAGGACTTGTACAACCGCCGTCGTCTGTGCAATGTGTCTATTGATGGCGGTGTGGGGCTTGCGAGTCGGCGGTACGGATATCCTATCTTCTCGTCGCACGTGTGATATCGAAGAAGGTGAAGACGATCACTGTAAGAGTGAAGATAAAAACAAATATCTCGGAATTGGCGACGTTTCGGCTAAACAAACTCCTGATGCCAAGGCAGAGAAGGCTGAAACTTCTAAGATTCACTCCGACGCGGCAGCTATTGAGGAAACATCGAGTAGTGAGGTTAATGATAGTTTATCGAAAAGTCAAGATAAACAAACACAAGTCACTAAAAATTCTACCAGTGATTGGCTTGGGCTACAAATTCCGCTTGTTGATGGAGTGCGGGTACGTCTTGACTTGTTTTCTGTCTTACGTTTGACATACTATCTCAACTGCTTCCCAATTTAGCCGGCTTTAACTTTTGCTAAATTAGTGGTCTATCGGGTTGAGCCTTAGCACAGGTCCAAGACGATTTGCGGTTCTGATACTGACCAGTATCATGTATCACTTGATGTGACACCTGGCTAGAATGCACAGTTTTTATTGCTATTCATAAATTTACCAGCTAACGATTTCCTGTGATAAACATTACGATTTGATGCGTAAGCCAGATTGAATCTAAAGCCTTAAACGGATTTCAACTTTATGCGCTTTGCATTCAAGCCAGCCACGGTCCCTGGAATATCTTTAAAAGAATGTAAAACATCCAGGGAACACGGTTGCGCTAAATTCTTTTGACACGGTTGTCTTTGGAAAAAACAATTTTCCTGGAATACTTGTTTGGATAAGGGAAACGAAAAAACATCTCTCTCTCGCCTCCCTTACCCCTACCCCCTCCCCCCCTTTCCTTTTCTTTTGACCTTGGTCCAGCTTTTGTGGGGCCACTTTAACGAAACCACACACTAAACTGCCCTTTATGCAGGCTAGATGGCGATCATTTCCGGCGCATTAAGCCAGTTCCTACTAGGTCTTGTTGAATGCTTCTTTCAACAAGTCATCTCCACCCTTTCGGTGTTGCGCTTAACAGGTTGGTCATGTTGAAGAAATCGAAATTCTCCCAGGAGTCAAACGTCAGATGAAGACACTGAGTATGCGTCCTCTGGTATTTGGTAAGGTCATTTCATTTGTATTTAGCAACTAGGAACCTTATTTTTCGCCTAATCCTATTTTGTAAAATGGGCAATGCAGATCGCCGTTGTAACATACATTTTAATTATAACTTCAAGCCATTCATATTTTCTCTAGTGTTACTATAAGGCCACTTCGTTGTCTCAATGATTGTTTTTAACGAATGACAACATCACGTCCCTGGCCAACTTACTTTAGATTTGACCTTCTGAATAACATTCTTTTTCAACGGTTTCCGCTCCTCAGTCGTTCTTGATTTTTTCTGCCATAACAAGACAATAGTACATGGAATGATGCATACGTCATTTTCAGAAATGCAACTTCATGAGTACTGTAATTAGATGCACGCCGATTTGAACAATCGTCATGCACGTAGTGTCCCCTTGGCTTTCTCCCGGTAACTTTAACTCTTCAGTCGTGTCTCGGAATACAGACAATTTACTTCAAAGTGTCCCCCAAATGCAAGTACGGATAGACAGCTGCATTTACCCTAAGCTAAAAATAACCCTAACCTTTACCCTGATACCTTATTGTTGCAAATAGGTAGCAAATGCTAAGACTTAAAGGGACACTTCGTCTTGGATGTGAAAATTGGGCGTCAGTCTAATTTGGTGCATTTCTAGGCATAACTTTATAAAGAAAGGAAGTCCCTTTGACCTTCTCATCTTTTCATGATTCCGGCTTCTTTTGCTGCTGTTGTTTTAATACGGTGGAATCTAACGATAGACGGCTGGCCGGCGACGTGTGCAAGAATCGTATTATTTACTTCCCATTTTTTTATTCTTATCGCAGAGATTCCAGATTTCTTCGATGCGGATGAATGTGAACTTGTTATAGCACTTGCAGAGAATAAAAATCTCAAAGATAATCTCAAAAGAACGGACAGTCGAGGAATCCAATATGAAGACCCTCTAAATACGTTCAGGCAGTGGGACTTGAACAACGATGAATACATTGACCCAGAGGAGGTTAGTCAGACCGCGCGTTCTGTTAACTCTTTTTTATTTTCGAACTATTTCGATATTAGTAACGCTTTAAAATTCCTAGAAAATAACAGATGTTTTTGTTTTGTTTAGGTTGTTTTGATTCCTGGTAAAATGGACCTTAAGTTTACTGAAATGAACGCAACAGAAATGTAAGAAAAGTTTGAAATACTCTAAAGGAGGAGGTTGGATCGAAGCAGGAGGGAGTACGGTACAGTGGTTAGGGCGCTTGCCTTGAGATCCGGGGATCCCGGGTTCACGACCCGTTCTGACTATTCGTTGAATTTGATCCTGGTAGTCCCTGGTTCAACTTCTCAGCTGCACTTGTAAAAAGCCAACTGGTTTGCCTCCGGCCTGTTGGGATTGTTAACAGTTGTTGTTGTTGTTCTGTTCTGTCATGATTGTGTTTCATTGGCCCTGAAAAACCACTATGGGGAGTGGTCAATCAAGTATGTTTCGTATTGTATTGTGTTGTATTGTAAGCAACATATTGTTTATTGAGTCATTTATTGAATCACGACGTGTAATTCTCACTTTGTGTTTTGATACAGGATGAGATCTTTGGAACTGGACAAAGATAATAATGGCAAGTTTAATATTTTATCCATAAGCGGACATGGAAGCTCTTTCACAATTTACGACCCAGGTTTAACCGCAACTTGGCTTCTTTCCCATGGGAAACTTGAATGCCCTGTTATATCCCTCGGATAGTGCATGCACCATGATTGGTCAATTTAGCGTTTATTTCCCACCCTATCTTAAAGGCGCCCGAAAGCGAGGAAACATTAGGGCAGTTTATACGAGAGAAAATAAGCCGTGGCTTACTCTGGCCGCGTCTTACATAAGACGCGAATACCCCGTATAAATGGTACAAAATCTACGTTCACGGCTCTCTCAAGCCGCGGCTTATCCTGGCCTGGGAGTTTATACTCGTATAAATAGTTCCTTTCGCGTATTATGTACGCCGCGGCCAGAGTAAGCCGCGGCTTATTTTTTCTCGTATAAACGGCCCTATTGTTTCCCGAAATGTTTCCTCGGCACGAAAACGAGGAAACATTTGCTGAGGAAGCAAAACGTTTCTGAGCAAATTCAGAAACATTTTTGTTTCTCGGGAAGCAATTTTTTTTTTCCGCAACAAATGTCTCGTTTGCGAGCGCCTTATGAAACTTTACAGCTTACCAGACTTCAAAGTGTGCTCTCCTGCTCAATTAATTGATGGTGACCCAAACCAGTTTCAGCACTTTCAAGAAAATGTACTGTTTAGAAGAATTGACTGCATAAAGCTAGGTTATGGTAGCTTGTGAAACAACAGTCATTGAAATGAACTCAATATTTTGACGTATTAGGTTGCCATAGTAGTAGAACGAGCCCTTTGAAACACCCTATATTTTGTCTTTAAATGTTTATATGATCTTAAAAACAAACTAGGTAACCGCCAGTTTTTATTGCTGCAGAGGATTAGCAGCTTAAATTGAATCTCTTTGCAGAGAGAAAACATTCCTTGGAGCAGATTCAGAGCTAGCCTATAGCTAGCCTATTACGTTCCCGCAGTAAAAATGGATGTCCCTAGTTCGTTATTAATATATAAGCGTTTAAAGACAAAGTGTAGGGTGTGGTTAGATGGCTTTCCTGTTGCTATACTAGCGCCTAACTCGTCATATTTCGTCCAAAGAAGCTCATTTCCTCACGCCTCCGTTCATGGCGCTTCGCTCTCTTTCCATGTTGGCCTCCCGTCTGTCATCGTCAATCTTTTTACAAACCTCTGTTATTAACCTCCTCCACCCCCGACGATCGGATACAGATACTCTCCATGAGAGAAGTACTGCTCCGCGCTTCAGAATATCCTTCTAAGTGTCCTTGAATCTTAGAAAAGGACGAC
>OX421457.1:34233117-34240617 GCA_949126865.1 Montipora capitata | reverse complement strand
CCCATAGGTAAATATGAAAGAGGTTCACTTTGCCAAAGAGAGATCATACCTTTCTTGTTCTCTTTGTCCGTCATGCATTCTTTCTTTTACAAATGCTGAGTACGTATTGTTTTCATAGAAAATTAAATTCGCGTGACCTCAAGTGAGTGAACATCAATCTTTCGAACCACCTGAATTGATCCGAAGAAATCCCAGATCTTGTTAACTTTATTACAATAATTCAGTGATCGTTATATCACATCCAGCCGAAACTGATATCCTAAGGTTACAGACGAAGGAAGAAGGCAGAGAACTGTGTTTCTACACAGCAGAATTGCGGTCTTCAGTATCTCGTATCGAAGTTGGATTCCCTATCAACCTCTTCATTTTTTGCGGATGTTGCTGTCAAATTCAGCTCATACCATAACAGATCTCCCTTTTTTCATAGAAATGGATGAGTACTGCAACTGGCAGATGTAATTCACATGAATATTGCTCAAAGGGAAATTTGGTCATCAAACCAGAACGAGGCAAGGCCATCATATGGTATAATCATCTCATAAATAACGAGGGAACCTGGATTGGAGGCTTGGATAACGCAATGTATTATGGGCATTGTGATGTCAACAAAGGCGAAAAGTGGATAGCGACAAACTGGATTAACATAGACGGCGACGGGGATAATGAACTGCGAGCCTGGAAAAAAGGCAGCAACCTCATATCACATACCAAAACAGGAGAGAGTGAAAACATACTTCGAACGATGCGAAAAAAGAGAGAAAGCATTCGAACAGACATCATTGAAGAAGAAATGAAAGACGACATGGAGGACGCAAAAGAATGGACTTTTGACGATAACCGTCCGAAGGAAAGACATGTTCTTAACGCAGTAACTTCCCTTCTGGAAACTCTTAAAGAGGATGAACTTCGTAGTGTTTCCAAAATTGTACACGAGAAACTAGAAATGTTGTGTGTTCCTTTAGTCCTTAATCAAGGTGGCAAAATTTCCCTTGTTGATGGAAGCAGGGCAGATTAACTTTCCAATTAGCTTTTCTTTTAATGGAACACTGTGAAAGCATTTTCAGATTTGCAATATGAAGATGGTGAAAACCACACTTGAAGGCACTCTGATGGGGGAAATGAAAGAGAAAGAAGATGTCTACGATGGCTAGTTTTATTCCAAAAGTTCTACTGACCGCTTGAAAGCGCTTGAATCCCTGGAAAAGCCTACGACGGTGTTAGTTCACGCATGCAAAAGGGCTTTTTACTTAGTAATGGGGAGTTTGCCAGAAAAACAGATACAGATCGTGGTATTGAAACTGAAACAATGCGCAAATGTCTCACAAATGTAAATATAAAATCGTTTGCAATAGAAGGTAATAACCGTTCACTGTAAATATATATATATATACATATAGGAGGCTAGTAGGACATTGATTTTGAATTTTTCTATTGTCAAATTTCTTTAAATCATTGCCGAATTGAAAATACAGTCTGCATCAAAACTGTCTTCTCTATAGCATTCTGTTCGATTTTATTTTTAATGCGGTGTATAAGCCTTCGGCTTCTTGAACTCGGCTTTTTTCAGTCTTTAATTCTACCCGCGTATCAGTGTATTTCAATCTGATACAACTTCTTATAGAGAAATAAATTGAGTCAGAAAACCGAGGGTATAGTTATAAAAACAAGCCATCTAAAGCGCTATAATATATTTTTATTTTACAACTCTTGCACTAAAGTGACTCCTTTCCCTCATAATAAATGGATTGTGGCGTGTCGTCTTCTATTAAGTGTGGCGGAACAATTTTGCTCTCTAAGTGGTTCGAGTAGTTAGACTTTTTGACGAGAGAAATTGACTTTGGATTTTTATGAGGCTCTTGTTTTTTAGGTCTTCAAAGTAGCAGATATTGGGTTTCTGTCACGTACAAAAGGTGCCCCGTGCGATATGTGTGAGTTAATTCTTGTTTGTTCTGGTCCAACAGTGAGAAAATTGGAAAATTGTCACCTGAGGTGATTCAGTTCCAGTATCTCGCTTCTTAAGTCCAGTGGTTGAACTGGGGCCAAGATTTTGCCAAGTTGTCAGGTACTTGTCGCGTACCCGTTGAACCTGCATGAATAAATTATAAAGTGAATCAATTATATTAACAGCAGATATGCAGTGATTGATGTTTAGGAGTGATTGAGCGAGTGATTCTTTCAAGGCAAATTAGTGTAAATAGCCACAAATATATCGGGATTTTCACTTGTGTAGGATGGGAATATATCTTCACTATGGCCTTAGTGTAATTTGTATTTTTGCCACGGTGCTGTGTCAAGAACAAGGGATCAAATCGCAACTCGAACAGTGTCACGGTAGAAGCTCAAACTGTGTTGGAAGTGACCGAAAACATGGGCCTAGTCAATTTTTGCTTGGACTACCGCGATTACATGCAGTGAAGGTAACTAAAGCCGTTTTCAATTGCTTTATTATGATCTTTTCACATTCAAAACTTCAGGGAAAATGTATATTGGCAAAATACACAGTACCCGCACAGAACAGTGCTGTTTTATTGCTTTCGTTTGAATTGTCATAGTAAATGATCTCTTTTGCGGGCTCAAACTCAAAACCAGAATCATTCTTGGAGTGTGTATACGGAGAAACGGCAACTTTGGATCTGCATTTCACTGCAGAGCTTCCACCTAAAAAAAAACACGTACACGAATGAACAAGCCGGTCTTTAACACATTAAAGAAAACTCGCCAATTTGCATCTTGAGTTGATGCAACAAAGTATTTACGTAAGCCGCATTTGGAAAGTAACTATATTGTAACATGCATTAAACCGAAGTCTTGAAGCTGAGCTACTAACGTAGCGACAGCAGAGCAAAATGACACGTGCCGTATTGTTTTCGGGCTGATAACTTTTAGTGTCAGGACTTATCGATCAATCTATGCCCCGGTTTTCCGCATAAATGAAATAAGTGATCTAACTGTGATGATATTAGTTTTTGTGGAACTTGAATCTCTCAGAACCGCTTTCATCAACACCATAGCAACGCAATGGAAAACAACTTAGCAATGGAAAGAAATTGTAACAGAGAGCTCAATGATAGTTAGTGGCTGTGCTGCGCTTAAATTTGCTTCCTTCATGTTGTCTGTTGTGAATCAAGAGAGGATTAGGTAAGAGAACGGACCCCCCTCCCACCCCCTCCCCATAAGTGGGCCTCTTCCAATGATAGTTTTTTAAAATCTAATTTTAGCTACGCAGAACGCAGCTATTTTGGAGAAGCACCTAACTGGCCAGTTGTAATGACGTAATGAAATTTTAAATATGCGCGGCATTGGGAACTAGAACTTAAAATAGCTTTTGAAACAAAAAATAGATTATAAAATTCATCCTCTCTTGCGTGAATCTTAAAAAAGCGGCTTTGATAGTCGGCATGAGAAAACATCAGAGAAACTTGAACTTCGACGAACGGTTACTATAAGAAAGTTTTCATCGTGCATCATATCATCATATCATATATACTCTCCTACGTTTAGGTTGGTTATATTGAAAAGCTGGAGCTTACGAAGGGAAGCATACACCATGTGACGACTCTCAGTGTGCACCCGCCTATATTTGGTGAGCATAGTTTAATGTTTGGCTAAGATATCCTGCGCTATTCCCATAGGCAATCAGACCCCAGCAGTAGCATAACCAATATTGTAATTATGTCACTCGTGTGCTTTTTCCAGCGCTTGACGACCGGGCATATGTACTTGCTTTGCGTTACGATTCACTTATTGCATCAGTTGGGTGCATTTGATGTGACTGTCCCAACAAATTACTTTGGTATCGGCTTAAGATTCTTCAATTGATTTTGAAACGGTTGTCGCTGCTATCAAATCGAACAAAGGTACGTAATCCCTGCAAACAGAAACTAGTAAAAGAGAAGAAAAAGAGACAAACTATAGAACGTTTTCTTATGTTGGCGGGTCCCTAAGGTACTAAAAGTGCTTATTTGATTTTGATCAATGTGTTTTACGCCGCAGAGATTCCAAACTTCTTTACAGATGAAGAGTGTGAAATGATTATGGAACTCGCTCAAGAAAAAGGTTTGAAAGAAATTTCCCCGGGTCAAGACACTCGCGAAGTCATCGACAAAGACTCTCTGAAAGATTTGTTAAGGGATTGGGACAAAAATAATGATGGCTTTGTCGATAAAAATGAGGTGGGACGGAATTCTTAGTTTATGTCCAACGTCACTTTAGTAGTTTAGACTGTTCTACAGCTGCGCATGAGTAGTAAGGGAAAGGCTGATTGAATGACCAAACTACTGAAATTATACAAGGAATTTTCCTCGTGAAAATTCCTTGTGTCATTTCAGTGGCTGGATTAGGGTTAGGGTCATTCAATCAGCCTTTTACTTTCTACTGGCGTCCGTTTCGGAAGCTACTTTTGTCGCGTCTTTCCTTTCTCATTACTTACAGATTTTCTTCAGTAATGCACTTGTATAATGGCTCCTCCTCTGTAAACAACTTGTGATATAATGGTGACATATTTAGTTACTCAGAAGAACTGTTACTTAAACCGATAGGAAAAAAAAACTAAAGCAAGCAAAACAAGACTGTCCAATAATATATTATTCTTCGTTGCTTTTGAAGGCTGTCCATTTGGCTGCAAGAAGAAACCTGTATTTAACAAAGGAGGACACTATGGAAATGTGAGATCATGTGCTTAGTATTTTGCTGATGTAAGTTCCTTGGGAATTCTGGAAAATCACTCTCCTCATGGGGAAAATTCAAATTTCGTACTTTTTCCCTGAGGCCGTAAGCTGCAGCTATCTAGGGGTTACTAGGAACTCATAGCGAGCAAAATTATTCGTAGTTTATGTGGTAACTCTTTACAGTGTACTAGCTTCGCTATGCATTTCAAAATTTTCAATTTTTTGACACAACACTTTTTTGTAGGTTCAATGCTTTGAAGTTAGATAAATACGGAGATGGTAAGTTGATCATATATTTCATTCATTTACGTATTGGGAAATAACAATAATATTAAAAACTCTAGACAGTTTCCATCCATCCTTGTTTGTTTATGTCATGAAGGAATTTCCCTGTTTTGCACTAACGCTTCTCTACCTCGTTCAATTCTGTAATGGGAGGGTTGTCTATAATGCCGTTTTTGACCAAGCCACTTTGTTTAACTTCTATTTTATTTCTGCTAATCATCATTGTTTCAAATAGAATCATATTTTTCTCATAAAGTGCCTTTCAACTAGAAGAAGTTGGCGATAATTTGTCGTCCCTATTATAATCATCATTATCATCATCACACAAATTGCACTTTTCTCGTTTAACTCAAAGAAGCAGTTTGACATTCAACGAAATTGATGAATTATTTTCAGGCAAAATTCCTGCAAAGGAGCTTGATCAGACTTTATTGGAAGATATTCACGATTACTTTGACCAGGAAGTAGTGAAGAAGCCGCGCATGCGTAATCAAAGAGGCAGCCAAGTCTGGTTATGGCATGACGATGATGAACTTTTACAGTACGAAGGTTTGCTTGAAGATTATCATTACAGGTAAAAAAAAGTTGATGGGAAGCACATTTGCGCTGACTATTCAACTGATAAACCTGGAATTAAGTCGTGATTTTGTGTTTAAATTTGCAGACTTGGACAGCTTACTCACATACCAAAACCAATACTAGAACAAAGTGAGCCAGTACAGGTAATTTGGGGAAATTTTAAGGAAAAACGAAGTAAAGTAACTCATAGAGGCAAAGAAATGTGACGTTACGTTTGCAGGAAACGTCGTTCTTAGTCTCTATAGCCTCTTAATGCATCTGTTGTTTTTTTTTGTTGACAAAATTAAAATCGACGTCAATCCTAAATGCTACTTTGTACTAGTGACGCTGGTGCGAGTACAAACCATTTAAAGAGGCGCTTTTAGATTTTATGTCCAATCAAAAGCTACTAGTAATCAAAATACCAGTAAGTTTGCGCATGTTTGTGTTGCTTATACCTGCGATTCGGGTAGACTGAAAAACAGCAGTTTTTTGCGTTGATCGAATGGGTCTCGCCACGCGAAAGGTCTGGAGCAAGGGTGAAAACGAATAGTGAGACTGAATTCTTGTCTTGAAGAAAAACCCACTTTTTTCGCAGTCTTCGTCGCTAGTGAAGCCAACTTTACAAGTCCGCTTGTTGTAATTTGAGAGCGTGACAAGATGTTAGGCATGATTAAAAGTTCTAAGGTGGAGGATTAACTACAGCGTGATTATTAAGTGTTCTATTGCACCGTATTAATACGGGAGCAGCGTGTTAATTACAAGGATAGAGGTAGGAACACTTGGAGTCTTTTGTTGTAGTAAGGACGTTTCTGATGTGAAGACTTTTCGTACTTTACCATTGTTAACTCCAGTCGGATTTGAGTGCTGGCAATGATAGAAAAGAAAACAATGTTTACAATAGTAAGACCACGTGATTTGATTTGGCTTTCCCCAAGTTTATCTCTTTATCATAGTTAACTTTGTGGACTTTGCTTTGTATTTGAGGCTTTTTACCACAAATAAACACCAAAGTCGGCGTGATTTTCATTTTTAAACATGAACCAATTATCTACTGCCGCAGGTTGTACATTACGCAGAAGGCGGTCACTATCATTGCCATTATGATAGCGACAAAACTGTGCATGACAAACCTTGTTGTTTGTATGGCTCTGGAGATTGCAGGCTCTGTAGGTGGGTAATTATCAAGTCGCAAATTCAGATCTTAGCTGATAAAATTCTCAAACTAATCAGGCCATGCATGTGGAAAGTTAACACTTTAAATCTTTTTATCATGCAGGTATATATCAATCGCTGTTTTTTTGAACGATGTTGATGAAGGAGGAGAAATTGCGTTTCCTTTGGCCGACAACAAAACATTCAGCTGGGAGGTAAGCAAATTTTTTTCAACAACGTATGTAGACAAAATATGAGTAGTGACTCTATGGATAAATCTCTTTCCAGTTTGTTGAAACGATGATCTATGTAATCATAAACAGTCCTCCCTACGATTATGTTCACGCGTGATCTATTCTCAGTTATATTCTATCTTACTAGACTGAAGTGTTACCTAAGCGTATTGTTTTGTTTAATATGGCGTTTGATCTGCACTTGTTTTTGTACGGAGTTCTTGTTTCTATGCTTAATATGACCCGGAACACCCAACTTTCTTATTGAATGTATCAATTCACTTGATCACTACTAGAATTTCTGTGTCGTAAATAATTGTTCGGGGCGTGGATTGGTATTTTGATGTCTAAACAGTTAGTACTTTCCATTTTCCCTTTTCGTCAAAAACCTCGTCAACCACTGTAATTTGTAATACAACTCGTGTAAGGATCTAGGTGACTGAATGTGAATAAACTGTTGTTGTTGTTGTTGTTAAGATAACTGCTCTACCGATTGCATTTGAATGGCCCCAATAAATGGAAACAGCAAGTAAACATACCAAACAGCGAAAAAGAGAATTACGGCGGTGCAAGCAGTTTCTGTTTGGAGTTCGTGTCACTCT
>OX421457.1:34203117-34228117 GCA_949126865.1 Montipora capitata | reverse complement strand
TAATCATAACGTCCATTTTTAACGAACCCATCATTTGACAGGATGTTATTTTAAGCAAGCAAGAAAAAAAGGACAAGTCTTTTATATTACGATGTTTTGAAACCTTTCCGGGCAATCATTTCCGAAGGGAATAGGATTGTAGGCCAACCTCGAGGCGTGCCATTGCAGCGTGCCATGCACGCTGAGTTCATAATTAGGTGTCAAAAGGTGTTAAGCGTGAAGTGTTGCAATCCCAAACTGAGGACAGCGCAGAGTCTGTTGTGATATTTTCACTTCAAGAGTAACATATATCGATAAAACGCGATCATCAGCTGGGGCCTTTGAAAAATCAAAGAGATCTAGCATCGCATGTACGGCAAACGTTAGGCGAAAATTTGCGTGTAGCCAATGTCAAAGTTTAGTTCGATTCTTGCCTGTGAGCTACAAAGATCAAGTTACTTCTCGAAAGAAAAGGACAAAGTAGAATGATCGAATTTTCGTTTGCCGTTTGCCATTTCACGTAAACGCAATGCTAAACTCTCTATTCTTGGGTTTCACTCACGTGATCAACAGCCATGTTTTTCAACGAAAACAAAAGAAGACGTTAGCATAATAATAGCTTTCAATTCCCAGAGGATTGGACCGGGACACCAACATGGCCGCCATTTCATTGTTTGGGGACACCAACATGGCGGTCGTGACGTCATGTGTAATCCAAGAATTGACTGAGTGACCTGATAATAAGCAGACATAGAGACGCAAGTTCGGCAGCTGAATAACCCGTTAGCAGACTTAACTTTTAGACACGCGGTCGCCCCCAATTTTTCTGCTTTACCATGTTTTCTTTAGACTGCTGTTTAGATGCGTTAGACCAACATGGCGCGACTTCAGCATTCGATATATCCTTGTTCTCAGGAATAGGGAGCTTAAGATCTACGACGACGACGTCGACGAAAACGCCACAAAACAATGATATCATTGGTTAAAAGAGCATAAATAATCGTGCTGCAAGTGCGGCACGGATTTTAGCTCATATTTTTGTGGTTCTCTGCATGAAGACGACGTGAAATCACTAAATTTTAGCATGCAACAGAGAATCTTTCATTCTCTATTTTCAGTCTGAAACCGCTCGTACCAATTTATCTTTAGGATACTTCGCCCACATTGTACGACGTGAACGAGGTGGAATATTCGCGAAAAACTTTTACTAGAGCGAAGTTCTATTTTGAGGTGACGTTTTCGTCGACGTCGCCGTCGTAGATCTTAAGGTCTCTATTTTATCACGCCATGAACTCCATGGAAGTAACGTTGCTTTACTAGCGCCAATTTTACTCCTTACTTTAGTGACTATCTTTGGCTTTTTACTTTAGCCGAAGCAACGTCTTAATTTCAGTCAAGCATCCAACCGCTAGTTTGTTTTCTTTTCTTTGACCAACGTTGTATGATTTTGTGTTGAAGCTTGGCCATCAAGAAGAGGTTATGATTTTCCCATTTCACAACAAAAAGGTTACCACGATCAGCATGAAACCACCCATATTTGGTGAGTACTGATGCTTAAGCTTTTGCTGACCCGCCTCTTTTGAGAAAATAAATACAACTTGAAGTAAATTGTTGTTTTTTTTTTTTTGTTTTTCTTTTTTATCGAAAAGAAATTCCACAATTTCTGACAGACCTCGAATGTGATCACCTGATCAGTTATGCCAAGCGCCTGGGCATGGAGAAGAGCCCGTTGGCAAAATCAAATCACCTCATTGACGATGAAACTTCGGAAAGGACGTTCAAGATTTGGGATAATAATGATGACGGATTCATTGAGCCTGTTGAGGTATGTTCAAAGATCAGCCTCTTGCGTATGTGCAAATGCTCTGGTCTTTCTACAGGTAACATATCCGCGACCAGATTTTTATCGAAACTTTTTTCGATTTTAAAGTCGAATATTTTGGAAGGAACTGTTGCCACCCTATCCGTCTTGATGGTTCATAGAACGATTATCGATTTTAGGCATGCAGTTCGGGCCTAATTGAGGAATAAATCAAAGGAAATTGCTTCAGCGACAAAACGATCGACGTTTCTACTGTCGTGCGAATATGTTCAAATGCTTGGATCAAATTCCACGCATATACACTTCCTGAAACAATGGAATAAAAACTTAAAATGCTTAATTACTTGCGTACAAAAATGAAAACGAAATTTTTAAAGACAGAGAATCAAATTAACACTGTAACAAGGAGAACTCTCCGCGGTCCGAATTGCTTATACCAGTTTCAAGGTCCCAAGCAAGCAGTAAGGGTGAGAGATGTCGGCCCCAAGAGCATTTGAAACAGGTCCGTTTTCTTCCGCCGTAGCCCCTACTGTTAATGCGTTTCTTCGATAATTGCATCCACTGACAACTAACTCTGCTTTGTTGTTGATGTTACAGATGATGCATGTTCGTGGAAAGGAGGACTTATACTTCACCGAAGAAGATCTTCTTGAAATGTGAGGACACTGGTAACTTCTTCATGTATTTAGTGACTTGTGCTTGATCATCAGCTGATCCAGTATCGCGGGCTGGAAGCTGGGCAAATGAAGTGGTTTTGTTACTTTTACATTTCTTCTTAAAAGAACCTTTCTTCACAGAACTAAAAAATTCTTAACTTCTAGGTTTAAAGAACTTGATATGGACAAAGATAATGATGGTAAGCCACTTCTTTAGGAATACTTTCATTAGCGCAGAATGACCCGCTATTGATTCTATAGACTCGGCTTCATTAGTTAGTTCTTAGTTATCTTTAATAATTATCGCGCCCCACAGGACGCTTGAGGCGCTTTGCGGCTCGGTATATATCCACCACTAGCCACGTCCACTTCAGTGAATAGTTGTGAACTATTTGTTCCATGTTAAGCGTGCATTTAGAAGCCTATTTTCCCGGGTTCAGGTGGTGGCTAAGTGCACTTCTTTCGGATTAAACAACTTTGCTTCTCTGAAATTACAGGTTAGACGGTGGTCGGCTGCTAAACGTGGTCTAATCGGAAAGATGCAAAAACACATTTAACAAGCTGCCTATTTTCGTAGTATTTTTATGGTTATATATCAATTGATTCCGCTGAGCCTGAGGAAGCTAACATCTGTCCGATTGTTTAAAGACCCAACATGATATACCGCGAAAGGCCATGCTTGATTTGTGTGAAGTTTCAATTCTGGACAAAAGGAGTTGAATTTCGTCCTTTTGGCTCATAACGTCAAAAGAGGACCAAGAATACCACCTCCCCCTCACACCCAACATTACGAGGCCCAGAAAGAACCGGAAATAATCTAGGCCTCTTATGAAGAGGATGGGGGTGGGGGGATGGGGGGCGCGGGAAGATACACTTCATACAAATAATATTTTTTAAAATGTGGATGACGACGTTCAAAATGTCTCAACGATTTTGCCCAGGATGGTTGGTTAGCGTAAACTCGGTTAGCTACGATGTTATTTTATAGGTTAGATTATAAAATAATTAGAAGAGTACGCGTACTCTCATCCATCAATACCTGTGTTTAGATGAGAGTATGGAAACACAGCTGTGACATCACACGAATTTTGATTGGTTATATGCCGTCAGACGCGCGTTTTGATTGGCTGGTAAGAAATATGAGCGTGAATCAAGAAAATCTGTTCAATCAAGAATTTTCCTTCATTTGTTTCCTTCATTTGTCGAATTATCTTTGAGAAATATTTTATAAAAGCAATAGAGGACTTTTTTCCGTGTTTCCATAGCCTCATCCAAACACTCGGGGAGGTTGGGAAAATTCTGCTTAATATTGCTTAAATATTAACCAACAATTTGCACTATCAATGCTTGAACCAAGATCTCCACAATGGAGACTAACGTTCCCGACACACCGAAGTAGTTCTAGGTAGCTTGAAGTAAGATAAGTAAGATAACGAAGTCAATTAATTTCTTAACTCTTTAGGCAAAATCAATTTCGAGGAATTTACCAAAGTCACAGTGCCAGTCATGAAAGACTACTTTGACAAAGTTAGGCGCACAAAACCTCGACTGCGCAGCCGCAATAGCAGGCAGGTTTGGATGTTTCACAACGATCCCAAGTACCCAATCCTCTCGGACTTCCATGGCAGGTAGGAGGTGCAGACAAGTCAATCATTCAAACTTCCGTTCACCGTGTAAAACAAACGTTTTCTTTGTGTCCTAGATTGTCACGTTTGAGTCTCCTTCCCGAAGAATTTATAAACAACACAGAACCTTTGCAGGTAAGAAGTGTTACATTTCATCTTTACACTTTTATAGAACAATTCTTTTCGCCTATTAAATCGTTTGTGTTTGGTAATGTTTTGTCCTCAGTTTCCTTTAACTTTTTTCTCTGTTTGCCGATGCGTAAGGTTGTGAAATATGATGTACATGGGCATTACCACTGCCATCATGATTCTGATGACCTGGATCCCAAACTTCCATGTTGCACTTTCTCATTAGAGGATGACTGTCGACTCTGCAGGTACTGCATGATTTAAATTGTGAAAGATCGTGTCAGTTAGATGAGCAACGTTAGCTGTTGCTAGCCAGCCTAAAGAAGTCCAAGCTTCAACGTTATTCGAACCCATGACCTTGCGATTACGCTACACTGTATTATTGTCCCCATTCCCCATAGCCTTTTTCGCTTTCTCGTGCCAAGACCCCGCCGGCTAAGACAAGCGAAAAGAGAAGAAGTTAGTAAGGCAGCGCAGTCATTCTCGTCCCCATACCTCTTTCCACTTATTTGACTTACTTTTTAAGTTTAATTTTATTATAGCTGGTGTAAAGTCTAGGAATGCAGTCATCTTACTACCAACCAAAAAAAGCCACTCACATGTTTGTGCAAAAAAGGCAGGAACTTCGTGAACACCACTTACAAAGAAGCACGCTGACAATTGTTGCTCTGCAAGGAACTGTTTGCCCAGATGGCTGGATATACCACTCCCTGGGATCACTGAGGAAAGCTGATGGTTCTAATTTACAATTCATTGCAGATTTGCCACCGTTCTGATTTACTTGAATAACCCCAAGAAAGGAGGAGAGACAGCCTTTCCATTGGCAGGGAATGAAACCTTTTCACTGGAGGTATGAACAAAAAGCGAATTTTTGGGCCAATATACATTAAATTGACTTGTGAAACATCCAAAGACACTTTGATTCATCGGTGACCTCATTTCCTGGAAAATATTTATTGCGCGAAATTCTTTTGCAGCACCTCTAGAGACTCTGGTTCTCTAGTATGGGAACTTTTTTTGCTTAAAATACCAGCCCTATCAAATTAATTAATTAATTAATAAATGAAATCAAAATTGTGCCTTGTAAAAAAGGGTAGTAAGAAAGTATGCATTCGCTTCAAAACTGTTACAGCGGTTCACACAGCTGTCAAATTCTGGAGAAATCTCTTCTTTTGGCTCCCGTTTCCCTCATTTTGGTTGGGGCATTGAACTATCATATGCTAGATCGCGGTTACAATTTCCGGCCATACCAAAACAAGAATCTTCTTGAAATAACTGGCAAGATCATGCTGTTGTGTACTCAACCTATGATCCCGTCTCTGGGCGGTAACGTTATATTATGCCGTTGCCGGGGGTACACGTACAGGGATGGCGCAGTGGTGAGAGCACTCGCCTCCCACCAATGTGGCCCGGGTTCGATTCCCAGATCCGGCGTCATATGTGGGTCGAGTTTGTTGGTTCTCTACTCTACGCCGAGAGGTACTTCGGTTTTCCCCTCTCCTCAAAAACCAACATTTGATTTGATTTGTCTTAACTGTTAATTTCAGTTTACAGTGTCACCATTTAGTGCTCCAGCGAAAAAAACGACTAGACATTTAAATAAAGTTCCTTTCCTTTCCTTTCCTTTCCTTTTCATAGAAGAGTAGAATGAAATTATCATATGGAATGATAAAAATGGGATTTCCCTCATTATCTTAACCTACACGTTCCCAAGGTTTATTTTTTAAATTAATACTGAGTTCGGAGATACAAGATAAAATATTTTTCGTCGTGTTTTTATTTTATCAGGCGTGGGAAAAGGGTGAAGGATGGAAGTGCAACCTCGCCCAAAATTGTCATCAGAGCAATCTTGTGGTCCAACCCGAAAAGGGAAAAGCTATTCTGTGGTACAACCATTTCTTGGACAAAGAAACGGGTAATTAAGTATTGTATCAAGTACTTAATTCTTTCGTAATTCGTGGATCATAGACCTAATGCTCTTCTCAGTTTTGGCCCGTCATTCCGCTGCAATGGTCAAACTCTTATTTATTAAGACTTCCTGAAAAAAAATGGTTCCGGAATTTCACAAGCTCTGCTTTAGTTCAGACAGATTAGGTATTTAAGAAAGACATGAAAAGACACTTGGTTGCCAACGATCGTACGACCTCGGATAGTCAGGGTGCCTTATAGTTTAGGCTAGACCATAATACCGTGGGCTGTCTTCGGCCTCGACTCTTTCTGAGTCACCATTACAAATACATTCTAAAGAGCTTCCACCAAAGCGAATCTTCAAATATTTACGACTCTATATTATCCTTAAAAATGATTGTTTTGTAGTTTTCTTGCGCAATGACACAGCTGCATCACTCCGCTCTTCACATGCTCAAAATCCCAAAATTATTTGGATTGGTTTCAGGCTGAGTTTCTGTTGCAATTGTATGATTGGTTAAGTCCATTGTTGTTTGAATCACTCCCGAGAAGCGTTTAAATGGCTGTGTGACACCTTATAGGGAAGATATCTGTTTACAAACATTGCTTTTGTTATTTAAATGAGCCAACTACAGGAACAAAAGACCCTTTGTTTTGACAGCCAGTGAGACTCTGGTTGGCACATTAATGGCAATAGGTGACGTCAACGATATCTTTCCTATAGGCTGGAAGGAAAGAAACTAAAGAATGGGGGTTGTCAGACTGTTGTCCAGAACTTTGTGACTACGGGACGTTCCTCTGTATATTACGGAAGTATCTTCTTCTTCGGAGTCTTAACAGTGGAGGATGTCATCCTCAAAATGAAAGGCTAGGGTTCTTCTTATAATTAAAAAGTCTTAGTGATGTAAGGAGAGTCGACCTGCAAAAGGAATTTCAGTTGTTTGCTTGCATCATTCGAGAAGGCTTGAGCAAAAAAGACTGAGGCCGCAGCTTCGGCTGGAAGTGATTAGAAACGGTTCAGTGTGTTCTTAGATTGGCAGGAAGGATACCTATCTTGAAAGAAAAGTAGTTTAATAGTCTAATCTGAGTCTATTCAGATTAAAAATACTAGACAAAGTTATCAAACTTTGTTTTAAAAGGGTGCCGATTGGCGTGAGGTGAAACAGTAATTACAACCTGTATGACATTTTGTTTAAAAGGTTGGCTCGGTGAACTCGATCAATTGGCTCAACATGGAGGGTGTGATGTTTTGGAGGGAACAAAGTGGGTTGCAAATCTCTGGCTGACTCTGGTTGGTGAACCAGGAACTGGCGAAGCTTTTAAGGGGTGGATAGATCACGGAAAAGACGAGAGTATGTTTCAACCTGGAACAAACTGGAGAGGGGAAACAGTGAAAACAGGTGCTGGAGGAGAAAAAGAAAAAGAAATGAAAGAAGATAAGAAAGAGGAAGAAAAGGAAAAGAAAGTAAAGGAGCAAGAGATCGACGAGAAAGGAAAAACAATTATGGATGCCAAGAGAGAAAGCGTTGATGGTTCGTATGATGTAAAACTAGAGCTGTAATTGAATACCTTGCATGCACTCACAAGGTTTCAAAATTCAGCGTACTGTTTTAGGATTTAAGGGGTATTTTTGCGAGAATTAGGATGGTCGTTCAGGGTAGCAAAAGTAATTTTGAACTGTACCCCAAAGTTCAGGAACTGTGTTTAGTAGTTCTGTAGCCTACATGTACACGATAACATTTGACAACCGAATAAGAGAAACTGGCAAATGGAGACTCAACTTTCAGGCTCTTTTCACAATTCTGCAGTTTATTTCTGAATATTTGCAGTGAATCACGGCTGTACCCAATAAAGATTTTTCAAGAAGACTGACATAATTACAAAAAAAAGAGGGAAAATCATTTGCCCAGTGTTATGTATCAACAGGAAATGTCCATACATTTAATCATGTTTTGAAATAAATTTTGTACTTCGTAACTTTGAACAAGACTTCTTTCCTCGAAGTGTTTGTCTTATTTAAGCAATAGAGGACTTTTTCGTGTTTACATAGCCTCATCTAAACGCGAGGGGAAAATGTAGAGAAATCTCCACCTTCCTGAGTCCTCTATTGCTTTTCTAAAATATTTCTCAAAAATAATCCGAGATATGAAGGAAAATGCTGGTTTTTTAACTTCTTGATTGAAATTTATTTCCTCGATACACGCTCATATTTCCTACCAGCCAATCAAAACGCGCGTCTGACAACACATAACCAATCAAAATTCGTGTGATGTCACATCCGTGTTTACATACTCTCATCTAAACACAGCTATTGACCAATGAGATTGCGCGTACTATCCTAATTATTTTGAATGACTTCTAATGAAGTTGTGAATTAGGGTCAGTTTATGTCCGCGAGGGGTAGTGTGTCACCAGATCTTTCTGTTCGGTACCAACCAGGTGACACAAATGCCTATAGGTCTGTTCATTGTGCCTCTCCGTAACAACGGCAATATTTGTCTTCTACAAAAGCACTTGTAAAGACATTTATTGCCGTGAAGAGCTGTAAAAAGATGAGTCCACAAAACTGAGACTTATTATTTCTTCTTGACTTGATAGCCATTGGGACAAAAAGAGAAACGAGAAGGAAGCTTCTCACATACAAATCCAAAAAGGAGCATTTTGCTTTTGCAAATCGTGCATATGTCTGCGAAGATAACGGCTTTGATTTCACGACAGACAGATAACGGCTTGGTTTTCACGACAGACACTTACGACAGACACTGTCGTGAATTTCAGAAGTAATTTCATCATGTTTGAGAAAACGTTTTATCACTTCGCTTGTTTGGAAGTGCAACATTTTGCTGCCGGTAAGGGTAGCAACGTACTAGTTTCGCTACGGAGAGGGTGATCTCGACATGGTCTTTGAGGACGTACCTGTATCAGTCGTTGTCCTGAAAGCGACTGCCTGCTGTAAGTATCTAAAACCGTGAAGTTGAGTGAGTCTGTGGCATTAGGATTGCTTTTCCCAACGGTTACTTGATTGGTACGATTTATTGTGACACGGTTCAAACTGCTACCTCAAGGCAGCACCTATTAAGAAACGTCCGTTAACTTCCGACGCTCAATCTTTTGGACTACTGGTGAAAATTAATCGGTAGATTGTAGGATTTTGTTTTCATATTTTATTTTTCTTTTTACTTCTTCTTTGATTGGTCTTCAATAATGAAATTATTTAGTAGCACGTGTGACTTGGAACACATCCACTATTTTAAACAACAATTGAAACTTATTACACTACTTGCTTCGACTTCAACTGAAGCGAAGAAGCTTACAATAACTACAGTAGTTCCCCTACTTGTCTTCATCATCTAACCAGTCGGTTTCTAATAAAATTACGTTCTTGCATTACTTTGTCCACCCGTTCACGTTATGACGCTGACTGTCGTTCTGTTATGAAGCTTTAGGCAAAGGCTCTCTTGAAAAGAGGCCATGTGATCATCATTGCAATAACTTCGTGAGCTAAGATTCCATTCGGGGAATATACGGCTTCAAGGAGCCAGTATTTGGCCGAGCGGCTAAGATATGCATTGCATGATCCTCTACGAATTCTTCCCATTTAACTGTGTCATACCACTGTTCAAGCAGAGGTCCATGGTGCTCTTTGTCGTCGATCCAATCTGACCCAAGCCAGTCCCAGATGGGGACTCGTTCAGGAGGGAGATTTATCAAGGAAAGGTACCATGTTTTAAACGCCTTTTTTGAAGATCCTCTGCTTATTTCTCCGCATCCATATTGGTCGTATTGTTTAAAAATTTCTCTAACTTTGAAAACTTCTTGTTTCGTCAAAAACGTAACAGGAATACCCTAAAAATGGTCAAAGCATCTTTGCATTACTCATGAATTAAAAGTGGCCTATATGACGTTGACGTTCTACACAACTAAAAGATCCACATCGCGTCAATCATTACTGAATAAAATTGAGGCCAACGAGCAAAACACAGTTTGTTCTTGATCCTTTTTTTTGTTAGGGAAGGGGGGGGGGTTGGGGGGGCAGGGATGGCGCAGTGGTGAGAGCACTCGCTTCCCACCAATATGGCCCTGGTTCGATTCCCAGACTCGGCGTCAGATTTGGGTTGAGTTTGTTGGTTCTCTACTCTGCACCGAGAGGTTTTTCTACGGGTACTCCGGTTTCCCCTCTCCGCAAAAACCAAACTTTGACTTGATTTTGCTTTCATTGTTAGTTTCAGTTTACAGTGTCCCCAATTAGTGCTCCAGCGTGTATAACGGCTTGGGTATCGACCTCCAGGTCCAAAGCTGATCTAGAACTTTGTCAGAGACAAACATCGATGGAGAGAGAACTTGAGCTCTCCTCGAATCATGTTCAACCCAAGTAATTAATTAAGTTAAATGTTAGTCAAATCTCGTATAAGTTGTGTTCTTAATTACGTAGGTCACCTTCCTCTCTGTTAATTTTCTGACACACATGGGTATCAAATAATTCCACCAATCAATGAGTCCAGTTTCTTTTCTGTCCATATCTGCAAATGTCCTCTCCTCGATTTCCTTGCGATATCCTGGCATTTCCATTCCTGTTTCTTTGCGATAGCAGTCGCTCTGGTATGCGAGGTACTCTTCTCTATTTATAAGGGAATCTGAAATTGTTACATTAAAAAATCAGAATTTGACTCCTTCAAACATCAACAAGACTGGCGGCATACAACGTAGTGTTGATAGGACAAATACTGACACTACTTCTAGTAATAAAGGTGAGATATCAAGAACGATGATGATAATAAAGGTGAGTAATCAACGAAGACATCGATGACGACGATTATCAGAGCGAATGTCGAGGAGAGCAGTACTGGCGATCAAGACAACGTTTGTATTTGTGCTAATTTCCTGAATAATGCAATGACGGAAATGACTTCTGTCGACGTTTCATTCCCAGTGGAACGCGGGAACCTAAATGACCTCACTCACATGAGTCACCATAAGTGCAGTGTTGGTCCCTCTAAGGTCATTGGTTTCTGACTCCTGTTTATTGCACTCAGATTTTTTCAAGTAGAATCGAAAGCGATAAATATATACAATTGGCCTTATCGGAAAAGTGCTAATTTTTCACGCTGATCGAGGTAACTCTTCAAGCTGTCCACCCAAACGAGTTCCCCCTGATCCCGCGCGAACAGTTTGCGCTTAGTTTCCCTCTCTTTTCCTATAAGACCAGTTACTAAAATTAACTGACTTACCCTGGTTTTTGTCAATGAAATCAAACGTCTCCATCATTTCAATCTTTTCTGTATCAGTTAAAAGATTCAATAAGTCCTCCTATCAAATCCGAAGTAAATAACGTCAGAGTGGATTTCTTGTGTGCTGCATGTGAAGTGACATAACTGTTTCCGCATACGCTGAAAACTATAAGTTAATGGAAAAGGCGAGTTGATTGAAGGATATGGATAACTATGAGCATTGCCTGGCGTACATGTTTTCTAACACCTGTTGCAATTTATTTTTGTTACAGTACAACTATACCTACGCAGTAAAAACAGCTCCATCCTATGTCTGTCTTTGACAGCTCCAGTGTTTTGCGTGATAGACCTTGTGAAAGGTAACCACGGCTTTTCATGCAGTCTGTGTGGTAAATTCGTGGACATATCCGGCAGCGATTTAAAGGACTGTTGGTGTTCGATGAGCCACAAATATAACAGTGGTTCTCCCATGTAGGCTTTGAAAACAGACAAGAGTTATTTTAGACCATATCCCACTTTCATAAATGGAGATCACTTTTTCATCCTTTTTTATCCATGTAAATTAGACCTACTGCCCTCATTTCGGAACAAATATTCTTTTGAAATTTGCTCGTCGTAGCGAAGCTAGAAAAGCTCATTAACATTAAATCAAAAGAATATTTTATTTGGCCACCATTATGAAAGAGGTATATAATCAGTCCATGTTCTTTGGTTAACTGAATGACTGACAAGCTCAATTGACAATTATTCCATGAGCGCGCGTTGGATAAGAGATGGTAAATAGCCAACGAGGCGCGTAGCGCCGAGTTGGCTATAACCAGTCTCATAACCAACAAGTGCGAATAGAATAATTGTTCTATTAAATTCAAACTCCAAAAGTTTGAAAGTACGAAATACGCGCGTGTTCAGATAGACGGAGGCTCATCACAAGAACATTTCTTACCTTATCGCGTACTTCTAAACGTCGGAGTTGATCCAAACTTTCCACAAAAACGTTTTTTTTTCTTTGCTTTATTCAGAAATAAATTTCGCTTTCCGGCGAAAATAATTTTAGCTTAGCAACGCTTAGCGCAATCATTTGCCATGTAAGGTCGAACTAAGATATATGAGCTGTAACCAAGATTGAGTAAACCAATTAGAGCACGAGAAATGCATTCACCGAGGTTGAGAATTTAATAATTAAGCTTAATTAATAATATCCCTTTGATTCCTAGCAGTGATCGGTACGTAAATCCCTCCACTTCACACAATTCAAGTTCCATGAAATGTCAGTCACACAGGTTTTGAGAATGACGGAAAAATATTATCAGTTTAGGAGATGAGGTCTTGATATAACACCAGATTCTCATGATTACGACAATGAACTATCAAAGGGTAATTTGAAGAGCTATAAATCCCAGGGATCCCATACGACTTTAATCTCTAGTATGTGAATTGAACCATATGCACGAGGAAAAGAGAAAAGTCTTTGACCAGGGTGGGAGATCTCTATACTAGAGTTAACGCTCAGCTGGGTTTCCTGGAATTTTTAGCAGTACAAATTATGCATTGATGCTTACCTTTCAGCTAGCAAGCCAGGTTGTGAGGCGTAGGGATTGTTAACTGGCGTACAAGGTCAATCCGACCAATTCACAAACAATCAGTCACACTGTTTTTAGGGGGTGTTTACATAATATCAGGGAGACTTTCGTCCCAGAATGAGTTCATTCCGGTTCCCTCTGGAGAGAGGCACCGTGAGAGTAAAGTGTCTTGCCCAAGAACACGACAGAGTGTCCTCGGCCAGGGGCTGAACCACTCGCTGAGTCGAGCACACTAACCAAATGCATAAATGACGGCACCGCACCTCCCACAATCAACCCCTTTGGGTTAGAGTTAACCCTGAGTGAGTGTTGTTGGATTCCCAGACCCTGCGTCATATGTGGGTTGAGTTTGTTGGTTCTCTACTCTGCTCCAAAGGGTTTTTCTGCGGGTACTCCAGTTTTCCCCTCTCCTCAAAAACCAATATGATTTGATATGTATTAATTTGATTTTATTTGTGCACGAGCACACAAGCTGCCACTTCACAAAGTCTTTCGAGACTGTTCCGAGGGCCCCTATAACCAATGGCTCCACTAGCACTTCTACCTGCTGTATCCGCCGTACTTCAAAAGCTAACTCCTGGTACCGCTCAGTCTTCCAAGCCTCAGTCGTCACAATATTCCGGTCATCCGCACAGCTATTATTATTATTATTATTATTATTATTGTTGTTGTTGTTGTTATTATTGTTATTATTATTACATAAATCAGAGGGTTGCTGCCGAATGGATGCCAGGCAAGCTGACTAAATGACCGACTGATGAACTAAATGATTAAACAATAATGATACTGAGTGTCTTTTATCACTGAGGTAATTGCCACAAGCGCTTAGTAGTGCTAATCCGGCAATGTAGCGGCCAGCAGTCGCTCAATAGGCCACTTCGGAAAATACCATAATACTCTTTGTCTGTCCCCCCAAGTTTTGCATGAGCATTGTTTTTGTTTTCTCTTGGGACCATTGTAAGTCCCAAGAGAAACTGGAAACAATGCTTATGCAAAATTTGGGGGGACAGCCAAAGATTATTATGGTATTTTCCAAAGTGGCCTATATACCTGGTATGATATTATTACATTTACATGGTATAAATTACAATTAAAATTACATGGTATAAAATTACAAATTACATAGTGTGAAAATGACCAAAGTAATTAAATTAATATGTCAAAGTGGTTTTTGCCACTTTTCGGATAAATTCTGGATAAGATGCGGATCTAACAACATCACCTGGTAACGCGTTCCATACAGGGCTTGATCTTACTATCACTGATAAATTCAGTGACTAACCTAATCAGATATTGAACCCAAAAACATAAACGAAGTTCTTATACTTGCCGTGAAGTCTTGATTGTAAGGGAGAACTTCGGTTTGGATCGTCGTCGAAGTATCAATTGAGCTTAATCTTCTCATAAAACGTACCGCATTAAACAACCTCTTAAAGCGGCGACTAGATTTTACCGTACGTCCCTGTTGCACGGTCTCCTGTCTGCCGCTGTCAGCGCTTGCTGATACTCGTAATGCTGTCCAAGCCACATCTGTATCATTTATTGAGAGGACATGGTCGTGATCACCAACATTCACGCTGGAGAAACACAAGTAAAAGGAAAAGGTAAATTCACTTGATTTTACGTCGAAAAGGTAAAGTAACGTCGTAAAGTAACATCGTAACGTCGTATCGGTACGAGGCTGAAGGAACTCCCGACGCCCTTTACCCCCCTCTCTGTGTCAGTGCTCCATTTTACGGGAATTTAAGCTATAGCTACACGAATCAGAGAAAAGTCGAAACATACGTTGAAATCACAGAGAATCGAACTGGGGACATCTTACTTCGATAGCCGCGCACTTAACCAACTGAGCTACGCCTATTCTTGCAGGCGTAACCCTTGGTTAGTGTTATGGGGTGACAGATTTCACACAAGGGTTGATAAGGCCTCGCACCAATCCTTGCCCTCTGTGCGACCCCTGAAGTCGATAAGCGCGATATGTGGTCTTCTCTGGTCGATGGACTACCCTGCTCAGGGAGCCATGCAGCTGACCCCAGTTAAATGACATTTCTTATTTTGCACAGCGGCAGGAGTCCACCAAATTTTCAGAAACTAAGCTATTTTCAACGAGTTTTAAAAAACGTTTCGGATCGCAGTGACCAATCTCAATCCAAGGGGATCAGTTGATCCTGAAAGGTTTATGACTGGTTGAAAAGGTCTCGTTTCTTAAAATAATTCGGTCTGTTAAGCGCCGTGACGCAAAGCTATATAGAAGTTGTTCTCCTCTGGTCGTGGGCTCCCAGCAGACACCGGAGTGGCCAATGGCTTTCCAGTTGATTACCAGAAAGTGTAAGTAAATGCGGTTCTAAATGACAATCATTTGTTCGCAGTAATCCTAAAAAGTGTTAGACCTGTAAAAGAGCCTAAACAGGTCGTTTTGGACAGTGAACTATTTATAGTACAACGGTCTAGCTCACCCTCTTTTCGGATAATAATATGTGTACTTTCGTGGGAAAATATCCTGTGATGAGTTTTGACACACATTTTTATCTGAAAGTCTGGAACCAAAATTATACTGAACTTTATACCTGTGAACAAACTTCAATACTTCTTTTTCTGAATCATTTGTGGATGATTGTTCTAGTGTTTCATCTATTGAGGCAAGCTTTTGTGATTTTATACCGTTTGCAAAGTACTTCCGTTCATATTCCCCTTGCAAAATATGATCTGTTTGGTCTGTTGTTGACTCCCGCCTACGTCTGGCTTCATTTGCTTTGGCTTTCAAAGCTCCTACGTCTCTAACAGTGACAATAAGTGGTGCGGGATCAATTTTCTTCTCCCTCCCGCCATGTATCACGTTTCCCATCTCCTCCTAATCATGCCTGTTTTATTTTAATTTTTGCATATCGAAAAATACGCCCTTAATTAACACGCAATAATGACCAATAATTGACTACAACAAAATTTTTCGAGAATTAAATTAGAAGACCCCACGGTCTTTATGGCGTTACCATAAATGTGGATTTCCACTGTCGCGTAAATCTTACGTAGGTTACGCACGTGAATTTGACTGGCTTCAAGTGCGTGAATAAAATACAAGAGATTGTATGAACTGCTTGCGTTTAACGTAAAAGTTGAGAGCGGTTCGACTTTTACGTTTTACTTAAACCATTCATACAATTTCTTGTATTTTATTTACGCACGTAAAGCCAGTCAAATTCACGTGCGTATTCTACGTAAAACTTAATACGCGACAGTGGAAATCCAGTGATATGGACCAAGAAAACTTAAGTGCAGAAATTACAATTGAAAATAAAACTGTAGAAAACGCAAGAATTACATTTTTTCCGGTAGAAATGAAAAGTTAGGTTGAGTTTTGTCAAATAGAATGAACAAACAGAACAACAGTCTAGCGACAGTTCATTAAGTTCAAAGGGATGATGTCTGTTGCCAAGGAAACTTCAATTCTTGGTCTCCTTTAATAAAGTAGAGAAACCTTCAAGGTATGTGTTCTTTTCAAAGACTTCTTATTTCTTTTGTTTCAACGGGCTCTCCATTTCATTCTCGAAACTTCTCATCTCGAGCTGATTGCTAGCCTGCGAACGCAGACGTATTTCTGGAAAAGTTTTCACGCGGAAAGAAGCAATAACCGGAAATACGTTTGACTTCGCTAGACTAGGCGCAATTTGCAGTCCAAGCCCCGGGTCTAGATATGCCGGAAATACTATTTCCCAGGCTTTCGTGATTTGTACCGTGCAACATGGCGGACAAGAAGGCAGAGTCGGCAAAGAAGAAAGCGACGGAGCTGGACAAGGAAATTGACGACTATATAGAGTCTCTCAAAAAGAAATCGGGTGGTAAAAAGCGAGAACCTGGATTTACAGAGGACAATTGGGAAGAGGTTAGTTATTGCCCCAGCTATGTTGCTGGGATCTTGTACTACTAGATCTCTCTTTACATTGTATACAAAAATTAATGTAAACTGAACCTGTGAAACTTACTGAAGATGCATATTTATATTTATTAAGTGCACCAGTGGCTCATTTGGTTGAAAATTGTGTATACTTACGGTCTTATCAAACAAACCGAAAAAAAAAAAAAAAAAAAACAGCTGGGTAAGATGTGCTGCCGTTGTAATGTCATACATAATACATGTAGAATTTGAAGGACTATTTTAAAGTATACATTGTAGGTCTAGTATCACAACCCTTCAGTGTTCAAACACCAGAAAGAGTAGTTTACATGGTTCCCGGTGTTGTAAACTGTCTGATTCTTGGCTTGCTTGGTGTGATGTACATGCAAAATGATAGTAAGGCCACCCAAAGCAGAAGCAGCCATAACTCGCTGACTGACTGCAATACTCGTCACAAATCGTTGAAACAGACACCGTTTCTCTCGAGTTTTCTGGAAAAATCCTGAGATTTCTACTTCACACTGTTTTTCCCCCCGAAATGTGCCTTCACCCTCCCCAATGTTGAGCCACGGGTGTTTTGAAGCACTGAGACCACTGTGATACCCAAATCAACATTGGGAAGGGGAAACAGACACAAGTGTTTCAAATTTTTGACGAGTATTGTATTTAGTCTGAAGAGAGGAAAGAATAACAGTTTCTGTTCAAGACGAATTTTTCGATCATCGATGGAATATACCTGCTTGGTTCGCCGCACAGATGAGAAAGAGAAATTTAGGATGTCGGATTATTGTTCACTTATATTTGAAAATAAAAGGAAAATATAAAAATAAGAAAATTTAAAGCAATGTGTTACACATACAGGCAGTAATTAAGACATGCGGAAAGTGTGAGGTCGCTGATGAAACTTCACTTTTTGCATTCTGAAGACATATATTCCAACTTTTGAAAAGGGGAAATGATATTTACCTAAGCTGATTAGATTTTTTCAGCGCGATAAATAAGGGCATGTCTGTTGCTAAATGTCTTTCCTATTCAAGAAACGCGGACTGTATATTAAGGTAGGGGGCGCGTCTTCAATCTCTTCCATCAAATACCCGAGGAACAGCAGAAGTCAGTCCCCCCGTGTGGAAAATGTTTTAGTCGACTTATTTTCCCACAAGACGACTAATTCAATTACGACTGATCTTATGTAAATATCGCCGAGTTTGTTGACATTTAATCTTTGCCATCGCTTAAGTGTTACACGATTCACCATGGTGTTCGGAAAATTCTTTGACTTTTTTAGGAACCAAAAACAAAAGCTACTGCATCTAGAAGTGTTTTAAGTGGCAGAACAGATCACGGAACATGCACCTTAGGGATAATTTTCTTGATTAAGCTATTCAATAAGGCTATTTGTAGGGCTTCACCATGGTGAACCGATAGTTCTTAAAGTCTATGGTAGTATAATCACTTTACTTTAGAACACAGTGGTGAATCGTTGAGTTTCAGCGCTAAGAAGGGCGACTGGTCGTTACAACAAATGATCTCTTTTAATAATGTAATTTTCTACAAAGTTAGCTTATTTTTGTGCATAGAACTGTTCAGATTATAGAAAAAGAAGGAAAAGGTTCCGTGTTCCTTTGACACCTTTGTGTAGTTACTTGAGATAAGGACTAAGAGGCAATGTACTTCACTATTCTTTCTCAGGAGCTCCAAGAGAAATAATATCACAATGAATAGCGAATCAATTTCATACAATGACCGGAAAAAATCATTCTGCTATGTAAAAATCGCTAAACGTCGTCTTGATGGCCATCGGAGCAATTTTCACCCCCTTTTGTTTGAAATATGCAACACCACCCCTCTCCACTTATTTTTGGCGTATAATGCGATAGTTATTATTGTCTCTGAAAGTTTACATTTTGCGAGAGGAAATCTCACACAGTTATCCACAGAATGGAAATACGGTAGTCGTATTTCTTTAATATTTTTATATGCTTCTCCTCATTTCTAATCACCATATCAATTCGTTTCAGCATAGAGCGTATTAAATTCTTCACAGTTACGTTACCCGTCCACGCCCTTCAGACGCAAAGACAATACTTGTCACAAATCGTTGAAACAGAGATTTCTACAGTAAAAATAAGACTACTTCACACTGTTTTTCCCCCGAAATGTGCCTTCTCCCTCCCCAATGTTGAGCCACGGGTGTTTTGAAGCACTGAGACCACTGTGATACCCAAATCAACATTGGGAAGGGGAAACAGACACAAGTGTTTCAAGATTTTTGACGAGTATTGTGGCTGGCTGAGTTGGTTGAGTGTCAGAAAAGTGTACAGGAGACTGTAAGTTCCACTCATGCGGGACCAATACTCAGGGTCTTAAAATAACTCGGGGAAAAGTGCTGCTTTTGTAATTATAGCTGCAGATGATTAGATTTTCAATTGTTTTAAGATGAGGAATATAAACCGTAGATTGCATCTCAAAACGCTTGTTCGTAAACTCATTGGGGTGGTAAAGATCCCACACAATATTCGATAAGAGCAGCCCTGGCACGTAGTTCTTGGTGTTGTGGTCTGGCCTGAATGCATCCCCAATATTTAGCACTATAGGTGCTAGAATGTCTAGACATGTACTGTAGACAACGATTCTGATTGATGGATTTATTAATTGAACTCAAAAGGGACTTTGCCAAGTGCTAAGACATGTACACATGTAGGAAAAAGGAGATAAAATATTAAGTACTGTAACTTCAACTTTACTCATTCACTTCAATGAAAGATATAACAGTTATGGTGGTCTGGGTGTACGGCTTACTTTAGGTATTTTTTAGCCTTTCTTCATCCCTGAGTTTCACCATCCTCTTTTCTCCTTATATCAGTGTGCACTTAAAGCCATATTCCTGAGTTTCACGGTTAGTAATTTTTACACCAATTTAAGAAAAAAACATTATTATTTTTAACCCATTGACTCCTGGTGGTTCCCCATTGATGAGTAAAATCATCTGGCATTAGACAGAGTAAAATAAGCACTAACTATGGCTGGTTTAGGGGTAAAAGGGTTAAGCATAAGTTCATTTTGTAAAGTAAAACAAAGAGACATAGTTCTTTATAGCTCAATTATCATTCCCGTCCGCTAGCCTCAATATTTTTTCAAGGGACTGAAAGAGACCCTGTTTTTTTCCATCATTTGTCCATGCATGATTGGAAACAAAACAAACTGATTATTGAAAGATATTCTTTTGGTTTTGAAATAGATGATTGCAGGTGGAATCATTTAATTCCTTTGACTAACACTGAGCAAAAGATAACACTGTGCAGGCCAATGTTCATGTTAGCACCGTTTAGTGTGGATCAAAATGTAGACCTGGTTCATGTGTTCTAGTACTTTTATTCATTCATACATGCTCAAAAGGAAATACAGTGTATCTGTACATACAGTGTAGACGACCGACCTGTTGCAGAATACTGAAGAAAAACAAGACTCTGCTGACACCTTTTCTCTGCAGAAGACTTCACATTGGGTTCAAACCATCAAAACAATAATTTTAGAAGTAAATTATTTTTATCATGCTTCTAGTAATTCGTCTGTAGAAGTCAAGTAAAAAAGTCCTGTATCAGGCACATAGTTTACATACTCCCAGGGGCTAAAACAGTTCGCCAGTTTCTTGTAACATATTTATGCAGTGATACGCTGTGATATCATAACTATTTTTGTTCCACCTATTGTCAGGAATTTGACAAAGTCCCTGCTTTTATGACTCATGTCCCAACACAAGAAGAGATTGACAATAATCCAGCATTAGCTGGAATTCAAGCCTTAAAATATGAGGATGAAGACCCTATAGGTAAATCCTTATTGTAATGAACAAAATTATTAAATTGTATTCAGTTTTCCAAGGAATCACCTCTGAAGTAGTGCTGAGAGGTGGAAAGGAAGAAATTATGTGGAATAAAAGCTTGATTTCATGTCAGTGATTCAACATTATTCTTGAATTTTTTACCTTAGCACAGTTTTTCAGGGTAGCAGAAGTTTGGTTCAAATGGACAATACTCTTCAAGGCCAATGGGTTTAATGTCATCATCATTTTATCCTAGTTTAGGGGTTCAGTTTACTGTTGTTAAAAATTACAGGTGTATGTAGCAGCAGCAGCAGCAGTGATCATCTACCTGTGCGTCCCGCGTCTCTGATGTATAAAAATTAAGTGTTGGAAAAGATGAATAAATGACTTCCTTGCACATCCATCTGGATGCAAACATTTTATTTCACTCCTAGGGCTATCATGTTTGTCATGCCTTTTTTTCCACAATTCAACAAAAAAGATCGATACTCTTCTATTCAATGGCTGGAGCGGGTTAGCACATTGAACAAAAGCATGGAATGTCTGACAGGTCACAGTAAATTGAACATCGGTTACCCTGGAAAAAACAATTTATGAATTGGAGATCTACATAAGACAGGCACATCGCTACGAACTAAAGAATTTAAGCAGGACCAATTCAAAACCTTGACACTTAACTTAATTTTAAAACATTTAACTAAGCAAACATGGTGGTAGAAGCTTACCAGATAAGTGCATGCTACAACTAACTACACTGCAGGTGGTCAAAACTGTTCATTTTGTGGTGTTTTAATCAAGTTTTTCAAGTTGACCTGTTTATACATTGAAGAACCAAAGAACGTAAATAAACTAACGTTAATTGTTGAAATGTGCTTATGCCTCTTAATTTAATATCACATTGGACTTTAAACTTTGACATGGGACTCACTCCTAGATGTATTGGTGATTCCCTGGGACTCACTGATCTAAATTTGTAGATGGATCACTGTAGTTGTAGCAGCAGCAGCAGCAGCAGCAGTGGTAGTGGTAGTGGTAGTTTCAAGTTGACCTGTTTATACATTGAAGAACCAAAGAACATAAATAAAGGTTGATTGTTGAAATGTGCTTATGCAGTAGCATGGATTGGTGATTCCCTTGGTGATTCCCTGGGACTCGTTGATCTAAATTTGTAGGTGGATCACTGTAGTAGTAGTAGTAGTAGCAGCAGCAGCAGCAGCAGCTGCAGCAGCAGCAGCAGCAGTAGCAGTAGCAGTAGCAGTAGCAGTAGCCGTAGTAGTAGTAGTAGTAGTACTAGTAGTAGTAGTAGTAGTAGTAGTAGTAGCAGCGGTGGTGGTGGTGGTGGTGGTGATTCCCTGGGACTCGTTGATCTACATTTGTAGATGGATCACTGTACTAGTAGTAGTAGTAGCAGCAGCAGCAGCAGCAGCAGCAGTAGTAGCAGTAGCAGTAGCAGTAGCCATAGCAGTAGCAGTAGTAGTAGTAGTAGTAGTAGTAGTAGTAGTAGTAGTAGTAGCAGCAGCAGTGGTGGTGGTGGTGGTGGTGGTGATTCCCTGGGACTCGTTGATCTAAATTTGTAGATGGATCACTGTAGTAGTAGTAGTAGTAGTAGTAGTAGCAGCAGCAGCAGCAGCAGCAGCAGCAGCAGCAGTAGCAGTAGCAGTAGTAGTAGTAGTAGTAGTAGTAGTAGTAGTAGTAGTAGTAGCAGCAGCAGCAGTAGCAGCAGTAGCAGTAGCAGTAGCAGTAGTAGCAGTAGCAGTAGCAGTAGCAGTAGTAGTAGTAGTAGTAGTAGTAGTAGTAGTAGTAGTAGTAGTAGTAGTAGTAGTAGTAGTAGTAGTAGTAGTAGCAGCGGTGGTGGTGGTGGTGGTGGTGATTCCCCGGGACTCGTTGATCTAAATGTATAGATGGATCACTGTAGTAGTAGTAGTAGTAGTAGTAGTAGTAGTAGTAGTAGTAGTAGCAGCAGCAGCAGCAGTAGCAGTAGCAGCAGTAGCAGTAGCAGTAGCAGTAGCAGTAGTAGTAGTAGTAGTAGTAGTAGTAGTAGTAGTAGTAGTAGTAGTAGTAGTAGTAGTAGTAGTAGTAGTAGCAGTAGCAGCAGTGGTGGTGGTGGTGGTGGTGATAGTAGTTGTAATAGTATTGTATACTTGCCAACCCCCAGAGTCATTTTCGACAATGTCTGAATACTCTCCAAAAATCACCCAAAGGCCTTCCAAATGTTCCCGACGTCTCTCGGTTAGAACCGCATTTTATTGTTCCCTTAACTGCGCCATTATTGATTGGTTTCTGACCAGTTACGGTACTCGTTAAATATAATTATATCAATTTGATGGCTCTGTACGTTTTCCGATTGAGAACAGCTCAATTAAGAGCACTAAATCCACTTCTTGTTTTATTTTCCTTTTTGACATCTTGCAAATAATGAAATTAGTGACAAAATTTTGAAAAAGGCCATGGTAGGTATTTCCCAGGAGATTTGGTGATCTAACCAGGAGACTGGGAGTTTTGATGAAAAACTTGGGAGACTCCCGGGAAAGCCGGGAGAGTTGGCAGGTATGTTATTGGTGGTGGTGGAAGTGGTAGTACTGTAGTTGTGGTGTTGTGGTGGTGGTGTTGGTAGTGGTGGAAGTGATATTAGTGCTTAGTAGTAGTGGTGGAAGTGATATTAGTACTTAGTAGTAGTGGTGGTAGTGATAGTAGTAATTAGTAGCAACAGCAGCAGGAGCAGTAGCAAGACAATTAAATCCTTCTTTTGTTTTATTTTCAGCAAGAACAGAAGCATTTAAAGAGGATGGAAATTATCACTACAAGAAAAAACAATTCCGTGAGGCTATTGCAGCATATACTGAAGGGATCAAAGTCAAGTGTGATAGAGAGGAATTGAATGCAATCCTCTATACCAACAGAGCAACGGCTCATTTTAGTTTGGGTATTACAGCTTTAAGAGTTTTTTTTGTCTACCTAAAGTGAATTTTGCTCACCTTAGATACCAAAATGAAGTTAACACTAACCCTAAGGCATTTTCAATATTGGTAGCCATAATTATATCCTGGATAGAGGCTCAGCTTACAATTTTGGCTGGCACATCCCCTGAACTCAAGAACACAGAAGATATCCACCATTTATGCTAATTAACAGTGGTTAAAATTGGCTTCTGAGGGTAAATACAAACCCAAAGTCTCCCATTCATACCATCATTGATGCTACTTTCACTATTGTCTTCCCTTTTCTCCTCTTTCATTCCTTTTTTTTGGAGACTGAAGAATAAACGTCAAACATTCTAATACATGTAAATGTGCGGGGCCCTTCAAACCATGATAGCACATGATGCATGTGCCAGTATGACATAACCACTGTCAATTCCTGACCACTGGACCTTCCTTGTTACTCACTTTGCTGAGTTACATTAAATTATTGTAAATAAGTGCATGTGCGCTATAGTCAAAGATGAAAGTTTGATAATAATGATAATTATTATTTACCTTTATGAACTTTGTCGTGTTTCATCAAACACAACAGCGATATGGTTTCATTTGAATTTACTAATGTAATTTCTTTGTTACCATAGTCAAAGAACATCATTCTTTGGTGTTGTAATGGAAGAGATGGTAAAATATAATGTCAATGGAGCAGATTATGTCCAGAAATGTAAGCAATAGACCAATTTTGATATATTAAAAGTCAATCATAAAGAAAAGGCATCATCTTGAGGCTCGGGGGAATAAATATAAGGATTTGTATGAGTTTATTCCCCAGATCCTCGAGATGATGTCTTTTGTTTAGGACTGAATTTTAATATATCGAAATTGGTCTATTAGATGCACGCAACTGTCCCCTTGCTCTTCTCTTTAACTTCAACATCACTTGTGTCTCGGAATACAGATAATTAACGTCAGAAAGCGTTCTCCAAATGCTGCGTCCCAAGTAAAGATAAACAGCTGCATGTACCCTAGCTAACCCTTACCCTTACCCTATCCTGTCCAAGAGTGCCACGTATAGATTTTACTCTGTCTAGCGCCAGACGATTTTACTCGTCAATGCAGGCCCCTTTGGCATGAAAAAGTTGAAGGGACACTTCAATGTTGGATATCAAAATTGGGCTTGCATCTAGTAATTACTTGCATTTTTGGACATAAGTGCAATGAAGAACCAAGAGATGTCTTTTTTTTTTTGATTTGGGGATACTAGGAAGAAATCTGATTGCTTCAAACAGGATTTGGACCTATGACATTTCATAATTTCACATAGCTTGGATGCTCCACTGATGGCCTATAGGAGACTTGTATGTATGTGGCAGCTAGACAACAGCAAAAGAATGTACATTAAATGGAATTAAATACACAAAAGGCTATTTACAGGCCTCC
>OX421457.1:34185617-34188117 GCA_949126865.1 Montipora capitata | reverse complement strand
TTGGAATAAAAATAAACACAAAATGAACACAAGTGACCTACAATCGTGGTCAAAAGTTGTTGGGAAGGTTGCGGGCATCAGTTCACTTCATACCTAATTCGATTTTTCTAACTATGGGCTTAAGTATTTGGGAAATGCCATGCTCTTGTGGCCCCCCTCCCCCATATTCAATGTTGGAGTTCTTCAGGCAAGAAAATTCACCCTTTTTTCCCTGGAAAACCCGACATTGAAAAGGGGGAGGGGGGTGGGGTATCTGTAAAATGAAGCTACATGTACCTTCCCAACACTTTCGCCTATGATTGTAGTCACACCAGCAAAACTGTTTTCTTAGTTGTGAGCATTTTTTAGTTTTCCACACCTCATTTTATTCAATGTTTCACTCCTTTATACTGGTATACACTGTATGGTATATATTATTTAACAATTATTCGCCGAAGGCAAAGTGATTATTGGTGAATATTCACCGAGACGAAGTCGAGGTGAGTATTCACCGATAATCACTGAGCCTGAGGCGAATAATTGTTTTAGTATAAATACACAGGTGATTGTTTCAAAAAAGAGAAAAAAAAAACATTTCAACGCGAAATCATCTTCACTTACAGTGGCAAAACGACTACTGACAGCCATTTTGTCCGTCGAGGTGATTATCGGCTGATAATCCGAGATAGCGAGCCAATGAGAGGGCGCGATTTTGTATAATCACCTGTGTATTTATACTAAGGTATATTATACACCAATCTTGTATTTGCCTATTCAGACCGTCCTAAAGCTCCCCCAGTCAACAAGTAAATCGTGTGGCGTTAGACAAAGTGGAATCTAGAAGTCTCACTTTCAGGTGACATGACATGACCACATAATAATTATTGCAAAAGCTATTATGTTACAAAGGTGCGAGTCGCTTCACTGTATGTACTAGCGTAATGGGAGCTGCAAATAATGACTGGCCCAACAAGAACTAGAAGTAACCATGACTTTAAAATTAGACCTAAAGCAGCAAGGACAAACTATTTTAAATTTTCATTTTTTAACCGTTACGTTAATGACTGGAACTCTTTACCTAACTCAGTTATGTCTGCTTCTAGCTTAAGCTCTTTTAAAACTTTACTACTTAATTATCTTTGTAAATAGATAGGTCTTTTAGTTTTCGTACACATTGTGAAATTATATATTAGATATACTATTCTTAATTGTTTTAACTTTTATTTCTGGAGAGCAGTTTTTATATGGGAATTCAGTTTCCCCCTATTGCTTTCCTTTACCTATTGTACTTTTGTATATATATTTTCTTTTGTACATTGGTAAGAAGCTTAATTAAACTTAAACTTAAACTTAAATAACCTTAATATTCCTTGTAGTCCTTTTTTAACTGGACAGCGTCACTTTGCCTCCTATTCTTGGTTTTCATGTGACGCCATCAAAATTTAAAAAGAAGGAATTATCAATCCTTTTTAGGTTTTATTTTAGTTAGTTATTAGAACAGCTGAAGACATATCTTTTGACCAATTTTCAGTTTGACAGGGTTTTTCGTCTTGTGATAAAGCAAGGCTGAATTTCTAAGCTTTTGTGTGACAGGGTATTAAAATGGCGGCCGAGAATGCTGTCACATGGGCAAAAAACAAAAAGACTTATCTGCTGGGATTTTGCAATCTGAACAGTCCTTGCACGAGAATAAGTACTCATATGGACACAAACATGACGTCTCCATACATAGCCTTATAAATTTGAGTAAAACATTTCTTTTAATATCTCCTGCACAAAACATCGCACAGACCTGAATCTTTGCGAGACTTTGAATATTCATCTTCTTTTATCTCTTTGATTCTTGACTTTATTTGATGAATGGTTTTGATGATGGTGTGACGATGAAAACTGGCAATAGAGGAGTTAAAAGCTGTAGTGGATTAAGCAATGACCTGAGGTTTTTAACTTGTCTCTTTTACGAGCCTGAAAGGCCCATCAAGCCAGTGCTTATCTCTGGTTTCTGTAGCACGAAGCGACTAGGAGTATCTACTCCCCTGGATGGATTGCTAGTCCATCACAGGGCTACCCCCAGCATTTTTGCCAGTACCCACTTTTACACCTGGATGGAGAGAGGCACCGTAATCTTGAGTAAAGTGTCTTGCCCAAGAACACAACACAATGTCCGCGGCCAGGACCAGAACATGGACCACTTGATCCGGAGTCAAGCACTCTAACCATGAGGTCACTGCGCCTCCCACTTTTAATTAGTTTTGACACATTTAAATGGAATATTTTCAGAGAATATTTATCTTTTATTATTCCACTATTATGCCATTTTACCATATTTGGTCAAGAGATTGCACGAAATATGAGACGGTAATACACTTTAGTGTCCCGGTTAGACCGGTTTAGAACAGAGCAAATATGGACTCTAATGGGAGTTTTTCAATGAAAGAAATTGTTTTCAACATGATGCAAAGACTGAGAATTTAGAGAATTTGGTTGGTGATTGCTTGTCACTCGTCAATTTGTTTATCCA
>OX421457.1:34168117-34180617 GCA_949126865.1 Montipora capitata | reverse complement strand
AGGTTTCACTGGAGTACTAACTGCTTACACTAGAAAACAGTTTTTTGAGGTACATGTACGTGTCAATAAAAAGCATTTCTTGTAACCCTAAACCTACATGTAACTTTTGGGACATTGCCAAGATTGCTAGACCAAGATTCAAAGTGCAAGTCATGTTTCAAAATAAAATGTATTCTACATATTCTACATGACTTGTACCTTTACCATTGCATTCTTCTCTTGGGTGGGTGCAGTGTACACTGATCAGTGTATATGTAAATGATGACATAACCCCACCTACTGATGAGGTCTTTTAATAAAAGTAGGGATGCCAAGTGAAGGGTGACAGAAGTAACTAGAGGGTGCTTGAATACAAAAGAACAAAGTAGTTTAAATAGTAAAATCTATGAGCCCTAAACTAACCAGAGGGAATTTCTAAAGCACATCTGTAATCTGTACTTTTGCCCAAGAGTAAGTTAATAAAACTAAGCAATGTTCTTATTTCTTATGTTCTTCTTTGTTTTAATAATTAATGTCTGCACTTGCAGGGAATTGCAGAGATGGCTGGAGGAGAAGAGATATCAAGATATGAGCTGCTGGAGATTAGCGATCCTTCAACACTTCTTGTAAGAGGTACGCAAATCTGACAGATTAAATGCATTTGTAAGGTTTTTCTGGCCTCAAATCTTGCTTCAGTCGCTACCAGATTATTCCAGAAATAAACTTAAAAACTTTGCAAATTGCCAATTCTTTTTTTCCTCCTGCCTGTTTGGGTTTTGTTGTCTTGTTACAGTACATACTGCAACCAGGTAAAATCAATGATGGAAAAAAAAAAACCTTTGAAGAATTTTTGTTCATATTTGATTTCATCAGTTATTGTCATGATAACAACTTAAAGTGTTACCATGACACTGCTTTCAAATTCAAAATGATTAAAATTAACTATCAGCAAGTATTTACATGGTATAGTACTTAATTTATACTTAAGTTATTTGGCATGAATTGAATGTGATTGAACATTGAACGTTGTATATGGATATTGATTTTTCCTTAGTATCTGCCAATAATATTTATTTATTGTTTTTATACAATCATGTTAAGCTGCTTATTGCAATTTTTTTCCTCACGATCTTAGTTCAACTAGGCTTTGAACTACAATGTATGTCTACTATGAGCAAAGCAGGCGAGTGCATGATCACATCTTTTTTTTCTTAGGGGAAAACAGCGACGTCAATTTGAATGATTGCCAGGAGCTAGCAAGACTGCAATATGTGTACGTGTTTGCTCTGGACCACTGTGTGTCTTTAAAGAACATCTTTTTTATATACAGTGTAAAGCTGAGTATACAACCCTTTTCCATTTTTTAAGCATTTTTGGACCATAACATCAAAGCCAACAAGGTCCTTCCTCGCCTACCAAGTTGTTGTTAAGAAAGAAGTGCAAATAGCCCCACCATGTCTTGAGACATTTGTGATTATGTTTGGGGAGGGGGGTCCATTTAGTAATATTTTATTTTAGTATAAATACACAGGTGATTATACAAAATCGCACGCTCTCATTGGCTCGCTATCTCGGATTATCAGCCGATAGTCACCTTGACAGACAAAATGGCTGCCAGTAGTCATTTTGCCACTGTAAGTGAAGATGATTTCGCGTTGAAATGTTTTTTTTTTCTCTTTTTTGAAATAATCACCTGTGTATTTTTACTAAAACAATTATTCGCCTCAGGCGAAGTGATTATCGGTGAATATTCACCTCGACTTAGTCTCGGTGAATATTCACCGATAATCACTTCGCCTTCGGCGAATAATTGTTAAATAATTTTATCTGTACTCAATCAGTTGATTCTTTAAGAGATGGGTGAAGAAGTTTCAAATGTCTCCACAATTTTGTTGAGAACAATAGTGAATACTTATTATCGTAAAACCAGGGTGGTAACGTTGTTGAGAGCTAGGGCTCCTTTTGCAATTGATGTTGTCCTTTGTTATCTGGCCTGTGTGCTATCAAAATAATGGACAGATGGACATCAGATCACACCAATGAAACAAACTCCATCCAAAACGTTTGTTGATAAATTGCGGTATTATCTTACATTAATTGCATGTACATTGTGTCACTTTTACCTAACTTAGTTATGCTTCAAGTGAAAGTAAGAGAATTCATAACACAGCTGCTGGGAAAGGAGTAACAAGTGCAGTTAGAGCAGAAGAAGATAAACTGAAAAGCATTTCATGGGAGATGAACCCTCCAGGAACAGAAAAACTAAGGTACAGCACCGGAACGTACTCTGTACACATTGGTCTGTTAGTAAACTAAGATGTCAAATGCAATCGGCGAGTGAAGCAGCAAGGCTAGGAGCTTGCGTAGCTTTTGCAGGTGACATCTTGCAAAAAAATGAGATCTTTGCTTGCAGGCTACCGTAAATCAGGGGTTTAATTAGAAGCAGGTCACAGGCGGTATACCGCTATCTATGTTGTCAGAAATTTGCCTCTCACTGCCTCTACTCTGCCTTGATTATCACTCAAATGGTGAAACCCTTGTAAAAGACAAGAGTGACTGCCGCTTACATTGATTAGCTCAGGCATCTACTTCAAAGGTTATTGAAACCCCTGCATAAATTATTGTAGAGAGTCAACAGAGCTTTCCTTGCACAAGTTTTTATTCAAGTTTTGGATGCTCAATTAATGAAATCTTTAGGGCTCAATGGTCACCTGCTGCATGTGTGTTGTGGGTATTTGTACATTTACATTGGAAAAGAACATTTAAAGTTTGTTATAATAATTATTGCATGTAGGAAAATGAAAACTGGAACCTAAACGAAGTACGTGTAGGTTGACTATAAGAAATGTTGGACACTGACTTATTTGAACGTCAAATGACGTTCTCAAAAAACTTGGTAAAGACGTTTCGACCGAAAACCTTCGGTCATCCTCGGTTTGAATTTGACAAAAAAGTGACAGCTTCTTTCAACGGTTCATATTTGTGTATGTGTGTGACTACAAGCCTGAGTACACGTGATCTTATAGTATATGCAAATTCCTGACTGCAATTTCAGCATACGTACATGTAGGTTGTCATTAACTTCTCAGGTTGTGGGGTAGCTCTTTGCATTTTATGTACAAGTATCATAATCACTTATTACCATCTGTCTTTGCCCCCTTTTTCACTTAAATAAAACAGATTCACTGCTACTTATAATACAAAGCTTGCTAAAAGCTGTCTTATTACTTCCCGAATGTACGAACCGATTGTAGAATTCTTTACTGTAAGATTTCATGACCCATCAATTTGGAATACTATTTATGAAAACATTAAAACAATGATCTCCAATGTATCTCCTTACATGGAATATTAGTCCACTGAATATACCCTTCAGCATGTCTCTTAGTTCAATAATCATCTTTAATTTATCTAATTTTGTACTATTTGTTTAATCTGACTTGAATTTTGATGGATTAATCAATCTATTGGTTATTATTTAGGAAATTATTCAATTATTAGTCTTCAGGTAACTACTACTACTACTTACTGTTTAATAAAAATTATTATCTAAACAATCTAAGTGGCTGCAGTCAGTTGTTGTCAGTGGTTTTGTTGTATTTGCCCATGCGTTGGATTCTTCGTGCTTTGGGTTGTAGGGCTTATTTATCCATGTGGCGGGAAGTAGGAGCATTTTGTGTGGAGCGTTTAGTGGTTTTTCCCTCTCCCCCCCCCCCCCTCCCCACCCTCTACTTTCCACTGTTTATTAGCGTGACGGGTCTGCGTGGGGACTCATGACTGGGTTGTCAGGTTTTGTCAGCCATGAGTTCAGTCTCCATCTTGGAGCTGGCTTCCCATAGTGGAAGCTCCAGGATGTCTTGGACACCCAGCCTTCACTTAGCGACGCAGTTGTGAAATGAGGTTCAATGCAATTTAATCTTATTAATTTTGGGCGTGTTTCTAGAATACCCGGCCATATTTTCAAGGCATAAATCTGTTGGTCCCGGAGTCGTGAACTAAGTCAAATTCAGCTAGTGTGTAACTATTACATTGTGTACTCCCGCAGTCCCACACTCTTGTAGTCGAAAGCTAAGTGGAATTCTGGGATATATAACTAATGCACCCACAATCCCGCACTCAAGGTTTTCGCTAGTTAATATTAATGCGACAGGAAAAGAACGAGGCAATGTTGTTGTTGTTCTAGTTTGCGTCCTGTGAATTTCATTTTGGGTGTGTTACGACCTAAACTTGTACAATACCACACTCTTTCATAACTGCCTGGCATTTTACCACCGTAGTTATTTGAGGTACTAGTCACCCCTTATCAGACTAGAATAATTGTTGTAAACAGTGTGTGTGTGTGGGTAATCTTGGGTGAAAATAAAGTTGTTGGTTTTACTGAGAACGTAAAAACCTTCGATTCCTAATTTTTTTCTGTGAGCTCAAAACTTCACTGCCCTTTCCCTTGGATTGTTTTCTTTTCACCAGTGCCAACCTACGTGAAGTCCAAAAGGCACTCACTCAAGTAAAGATGGAGATAGGACAACTTTCTGAACAAGTACTACCGGGACTTGTACTAGAGCTCGGCGAACTACAGGCGACAAGTATCCTTAAGGGAGATTATGATCTGAAGATAGCGAGGCAGGACTACTTCACATCTAAGCAGGATCAGGTGTGTACTGCAGAGAAGAATGAAATCCGATTTTTTCCCTCTCCTCCCTCCTCTTGTTTGGCTTGCAAGATAGGTTACACCACCATCAAAAACATCCACAGCACTTTTTCAGTTCTAAAGATTGAGTTCCAACTTCTCGATTGTTGGCAGACAGCATTATGTCGGGGTAAAATTTGTTGTATTCCCCAATGACTAATTTACGTTCCAAGTCCGTTCTCAGATATACGGTACATTGTACGTGTAATTTGTACGATAAACCGAAGCAATAAGGATATGCGAAAGCAAACTCTAAACTAAACGAAAGGTCATAAGCACAAATGAACAACGAAAATCATTTTTACAAAAAAATTTTTTTTCGGAAATATAAACAACTTAGTTCTTTATCGATCCGGAATGAAGAGCCAAAGCCATTTGAAAAAAAAGCCTTTTTTATATTCATTTCCTGATTGCCCAAACTCGATAAAACCTGCAAAATTTAATTTCACTTGATGTCTTGACTTAGAACAAAATTACAATTTAAGTAACGCTCATCCTGCCGTTGTCTTTGACGGTTCCGGCCAAGCTTCTTCTCTCTATTGATGTTGTTGCTATTCATCCTTGTGTCCCAGGTCATCATCCATCTGCTACTGCAGCGTTCGCGACATGAATTGCTTACCATGGCTCTTGAGGTTGAAGGCCGAAAAAATCGCGACATCCATCGTTTGTTCAGTGGTCTAGAAAGCACATTGAGTGACTCTGTCATGGGTCTGGAGGCGCGCTCTGTATCCTTCATGTAGCAAGTTTAAAATTGATAAGGTTCTTTTCCTTCCTGTACACAACGAAAGATTACCAGGCTTTGTGGATGAGGTACTTAAGTTTAGTCTCCTAACTTGTGCGGTGTTCAAACCAGTCTTATTTTAAGCTTTGAAGATCGAGCGCTTGGAGCACCTAAGCTAGCAAAAGTGAAGCAAATTTTGAAGATGGGATCGGTTGGAGTAGCTTTCGATTTCGCATAGATGTAAATACAGGCAGGCACAGGCAAATCACCCCGAGTGGAAATCAGCTTTTAGGTATAATTAATGTTGACGGGGCAACCGTGTATAAATAGTTTTACTTAGACACACAGTTGCAATCCGTGGAGAATCCCCAGCAACCTAATTGGGAATTGCTCAACCACAGTTTGCTTCGCTTCTCTTTTGGTACTTGTTTAAAATGTTGTAAGGTGTCCAACTTATGACCTCTGGCAGTGCAGTGCTAATTTAATGACTTCTTTTAAAAGGATTGAATTAAGAATATTGCAAAATGTATGGAGCGCGGTTTCTCTTAACTCTAACCACAGGCAGTTATGGATGATCACGCCTCTCAACCTCTTCACCCCACGCGAGGAACTATTGACAGTCGAGATCATTTCGTAGAAGGATTATACCGTATTCTGGAAAGATTACCCGCGAACGAGGAAGGCGGAAAGGCACAGGAGATTTTCTTGGCGTATAGCCAACTTGCAGAGTGGAGTCAGAAATTGGCCAAAGAGCTGGAGTCTTTCACTGTGTCGCTTTCCTCTTCAGGCAGCAGACAGGAGGAGACATGCAAACAAATGTATGATTTGCAGTTCGGGACTCTCGTGTGGCTTGAAACCAATTTTTTTTTCATTAGTTCAAGTATCGTGTTTTGACTTTTCTACAAAAATACAATCTCCCTGTAGCTTTTAACACACGAGGAGTGGCAATAAACCTGAAATTAATTCCCTCTTAAAAAATATGCGGAGGATACTCAATAACCCGGCAGGGAGACATGGTGGCCAGTCTGTTTCTCAAAGAGTATCAATGGGTTGGCACGCGAGTCTCGTGTGTTGAGCTACAGTGTAAAATCGATGTTTGGCTCCGTGAACCCTGTAAAGCCGACGAACGCCTAGAAATCGATCATTATTTTTATTCTCTTTCAGGGAACAAATCCTTCAGCAATGTGTGAAATCAGTGTACGGAGAATCTGCAACGGCGAGAGGTCTACCACAGTTGAGTCCTCAGGTACAACAAACCTTTTCCTTTCGCCAGGTCATGAATGAAGCAGGAATAGCGCATTGGTGAGAGCACTCGCCTCCCACCAATGTGGCCTGGGTTCGATTCCCTGACTCGGCGTCATATGTGGGTTGAGTTTGTTGGCTCTCTACTCTGCTCCGAGAGGTTTTTCTCTGGGTACTCCGGTTTTCCCCTCTCCTAAAAATCCAGTATGATTTGATATGTATTAATTTGATTTGATTTCATTTGATTTCATTTGTGCACGGCCCCACAAGCTATTCTTATCGTGTGAGATACCGAACAGACCGAAATATTCCCAAAGGCAAATCGGCGGACCAATCATAGCAGAATAATCCTGAATGAGAAAATAAGTATGCCACTCATTAGAAAATTGGGCACCGTAAGGAGACGGTCACCAAAAACAATAGCATTCTGTGCGATGTGAATCTCAGAGGATGATATCAAGTTATTATTGACACGGAGTTGTTTAATATCAAGTTTTTTAATACTTGTAATTGTACAGCGCATAGCAGATGGCCTAAATCAATTGGAAGAGCAGCTATCAAATTTGGAGCAATCTATCAAGGACATCATTAAAGACTGCGAAGGAAAGAAAAAGGTACAGTTCAACGGTTTTTATAATGTTTGGTATCAACTTGATAGTTTGAACTTTGAGGCACTTAAATAATGCAGGCGATGTCCCAAATTGATCGCAATTTTGGGTGGGTTGATAATGATGATGCTGTGGTTGTGGCCTTTCCCAGCACCAATCAGCGCGACTTAAAGAGGTGGCTCTTAACTACCAAACCTTTGCTATGGACCCCTTCAATAGTCATTCCTCAACTCACTTTCACTCTACAGTAATCCTTTTTTGCCAAGCGTGTTCTATTTGATATTTCTTTGTCTGGTTCGAGTCATAACCATATTTGGTAAATCATGTGACCAAAACAGAAAATGCCTATAAACTCAGCGAGTTAACTACGTTTTTCACATTTCTTAACGCAAAATCCTGTTGCATCGATTTTAACAAAAACTAGACCCTCCGTGAGGGTACACTGGTTTGCCTGTGGTACGTGCAGCGTTCCAGGCAAATTGTGACTGGCCCACGGGCCGATTACGGGCTTGCAAAAACAAAGCAAAAGGTAATTAAAAAACCATGTAATAAACTACTTACTAAGCGAGCTAGCTCGAGCCGTACTGGGGAATATTGGCCCTGGGTCGTTTGTGTACGGACCTTGCTGCGCTCGGTCCGTACTGCCACGACCTCGGGCCAATATTTCCCTGGCAGTACGGCCCTCGCGCTCGGTTAGTAAGAAGTTATTAAGGGGTCACCCAGAAGTCATACCAGCAGAGGCCCTTTGGCTCACAGGTCCTCACACGTTCGTACGACGAAACAGATCCTTTTCTGAGGTTAAAAGCCTGGCTACTGGCCTAACTCTTTTTCCTACTTTCCCAACCGCGAGATAAACCGCGGTAAATCAGCCATCGCCAAAAAATGTTTTTTTTTCTCAAAAAATATTTAAAGTTAGGGGGAAAAAATACATCATTTTAAAGCTAAGAAAATAAGCTTTCCAACAGCATATAACTTATTTACAGACAACTGAAACATTTTATAAAAGCGAAAGTTGAACGAAAAAATTTAAGAAAAATAACAGTAAAATATGTTTTCTAGGCAAAATTTGGTCATTTTAGCGTTGATTACGAATTTTTGGATGCAAAACTAATATTTTCTGCAATTTATCTGCTTTCTTGGACATAAATTCGACCGAAAACTGATAAGGCACGAATATTTTTAGATTTTTAGGAATAATAGATAACGTGGTTCAATGCGTAATGTGATAATGCGATAAAAGTGTCAAATTTGCGACCCATTGCTAACGGCAACGGAAGCGATCGCATTACGAATAATTAACCTCTGTTGCCAAAAACCACCCAAATAACCGGTCAGTGTAAAACGCAGACTGCAGACTGCAGACCAGGGATAAAATGCAGACTGAGGGTAAAATGCCGACTGCAGACTGCAGACTGCGGGTTAATAAAATAATAATGAAAAAAGAGTTATAAGAGTGTTAGTAGCCGTTTGTACTTTCACACTGAAACCCCAACACAGCTCCCATCGCTTTGGTTGCCCCACGGCATGTTTTAAATCCGGATTTTTATCGAACTCTGTAAGAATTGAAGCTGTTTGAATCCTTGTTGTTGTTGGAAAAAGGACAGTTTCGTTAAGTGAGTTGCTTTTAGGCAAAGAAGTCACCACCCCGTAATTCAACTGTCCATTTTGCTGCACTGAACAAAGTAATCGAGTAATTACCCAATAACTCCATTTTATTTTGACACGCATGGCTACAGTACCAATTAACAAAGACAGAGATAACGTGGATTTTGCAACCATTTAACGTTTCAATTCAGTCGGCTTAAGCCAGTATGACTGAGGTGTAAAAATTTCTTATTAGGATCCTTTCATTCGCTTTCGTGTACGTTATGTTTATCCTTTAGTTCACAAGCTCGTTTGTTTTGCATCTGGAAGATGTAATTTTCAATTATAACCTCTCCCTAGGGGTTATCACGCATAGCTTAACCAATGAAATCCCCGCGTCCTAATTGCTCGGAATACATGAAATTCTTTGTGCATTTCGTTGCACCGAAAAAAGACAACCGAGATTATTCAGGTATTCGAAGTAATAATTGTTGGTTTTTCGATCGATTTCCCTCGATGTACCGGTGTGACAAATAATTTGGAACATTGCAATGCATCTGGAAGCGCAAAAACAAAGCACAGATGATTTCAACGCGTACGATCGCATCTCCAAAAGGTGCAGCGACCTGCAGTCATAATAATGTGAGTTGTTGACAGATGTAAAACAGGATTGTCTTTCAAACAATCTTTATTTTATCCTTATGACTCGTTTTTTTATTATTAATATTTATTTTACCCTCAGTCTGCATTTTACCCCCGGTCTGCAGTCTGCAGTCTGCAGTCTGCGTTTTACACTGACCGCCCAAATAACCGATTCTTCGACGGAAAATTCATCCCAGAGGATAAAACTATTCACTGGACATGTAATAAAGGTAGATATGTTCGAGCGAAAGCGAAAACAAGCGAATATTTTGACGGAAAACACAATAATGTGAGATCAAAGGAACATGTGGTGAAGACACGCAATTGCGGCATCGCTTCGACAATAATCTTACCTTTTCAGCGATTTTAACGCTTGAAATTCCATTCAATCCACCTTGTCTAGTCTTTGAATTCACTATTATCACTGCCCTGCGAATCTTCAATGTTCTACATGCACACTTGGTAAAAGACGGCTCGACGGGCGACAGATTGTTGTCGATGTTGTCGCCTGTCTTGTTCAGTATCCAATTGATTTGCCATTTTTGAGCTTCATAAGGGTATATTTTGTTCAAAGATCCACAAAAACGCCATTCGCGTTACATGACTTTCGACGCCATTACAGGTTAAGTTAATGATTCTACTGTGTCCACCAGAGAAATGTACGCATTTCCACTACCCTCTCGATCCGAAGAAAATACGCGCAGAAGGCTCTATGCAGAAAGACACCACTTACCGGGGGAGTGACAGGCAAGACTTTTACCGACACGGAAAAAAATAAAACGGAGAAATTCTACCCATTTTCCAACTGGGATTGCCGTATACGGCAACCCAGTAATTATTCCCCCCCCCCAAAAAAAAAAACGTCTCTTTTGATACGCTTTTCAAAATATCACTTCCATTTTGTGTTCAAATAGAAATTCCGTGCTACAGTTTACGAAAAATGATAGGACGGTTCCCATTCGGTGAAAAAACAGCCTCTTCCTTTCGTTTCTTGAGAGTTTTTACATGTTTTTCACTGAAACGCACGGCAGAGGACTGGGACTAGTTGCGCTTGCGCCTTCTGTTTGAAGTAATGTCAGATTTGCCAATTATCCAATAGTATGTTTTTAAGCCTTTCAAAGCTGGTTGAAATTGCATTACAAAAGGTAGAATTTTCTTGTGGGCTTTTTCGATATCAAAGCGGTATCGTAGCGTATTTGGCGGTGCGAAAACTGGGTTCATTACACAACAAACAACATTCTTTTCGCGCGGAGAAAGATGGCGGCTACGAACATGTTCCTTCTTGTAATCTGTTTTGTGGTTTGTACCAATATCATTATTTCTAACAGAGAAATAAATGACAGCAAAGCGATGTAAAGCTATTTTTTAATCGTTTTTGCGGTGACTACGTTATATTACTAGTCACTTTCTTTGTTGCAAATCAAATCGTTCCGCAAAATATTAGTCGAACAAAAATTCTGATTGCCCGATCGGGCAAGTCTTAGATTTGTTTTACTTGCCCACGGATATATTTCGCTTGCCCCAGGCAATAGGGCAAGCGTTAGTGTCGGACACTGGATCGTCTTTTGCTTTGAAGCTCTCTGCTTCAAGGTAAGTCTTTTTCTTTCAAAACACTCTTTTTCCGTGTAGTAAACGTTAGAAACTCCTTTCCAGTCTCAAATGGTGAACCTGTATTTCCCATTTTTCAACTTGTCGTAATCATGTTGCTAAATCTCTCTATTGTTCATCCCCAGGTCCTCCGCTCCGACAGCTTAAAACTGATGGAAAGGGAACTGTTTCTTTATTTCTTCACGGACCCCCCTCGCTTGAAACGAGCCATTGCCGAGTTATCTGCGCGTTGTGATGCGCACATTGTATCATTGAAATAAAGCGTTGTTCTTAAAGAGATGTGTAATAAATTTCTTCGTTAGTGCATATCGAATCGAGGGTGTGACTTTTAATGATACAGATTTTGCATCTCGGACTTTCGAGTGTGAATCCATGTCTGTTCCATGGTGGTCCTATGGCTCCCTTACTTACTAAACAAAAATTGCCAAACTTTTTTAACGCGTCAAACCATTACCAACATTATTTCGGGGTTAGAGAACGCCAATAGAGAGATTTTGCATCGCGTTTATGGCAAACGTGAGTCTGAAATTTTCGTTTCAAAAGCAAGTTGTCAAAAACCCAAGAAGTGTGGGTTTGAAAGCCTGCGTAGCTTGCGGAAGGCAATAACGAGCTTCGAAGCCGCGCGGAGGAATGGAGAGGAGCGCAGTGAAATCCCTCCCCATTCTCCGCGCGGCTTTGCCGCTCGTTGTTTAGGGTGATGTAGCAGCTGATCCAAAGATAACTCGCCATTGGTTTGCAACCCTGACCCCAAACAATAGCTAAAACAACAGAAAGAATGACATATCATTGTTTCCTGCAAGGGTTGCGAGCCAATGGCGAGTAATCTTTGGATCAGATGCTACACTACTGGTTGTTTATCTCTCGTGCTTCCCGGGCCAACAATAGGACCTTAAGGTTACCTTTAGGTCGAAGGGCGATAACGACTTTTCCGTTCTGAGCGAAAAATGTCGTCGCTCGACGGCCTCCAAACCGTATGCGCATGCTCAGTACGGAAAACGCGTACTCGTAGTCGTTCTCGTCCTCCGATCTAAAAGGCCATAATCCCTCTAGCTATATACCATAATACTCTTTCTTTTGCAAAAGCGTTGTTTCCAGTTACTCATACAAAATTAGCGAATTGCTTTGGTTTTGCATTACTTCACTCAGTGATATATTTTCGTGCTGCTATGACGAGGAGCAGCCTACTGTTTATTGGTGGCCCTGTCACGTAAACGCGACGCAAAATATGTCTTGTAGAAGAATCTTTGGTTTACATTTTTTCCACATAAGCACAAAGCTGTCGTTTTCCAATCAGTCAGTCATGACTAAAGTACTGGATATTGATAGTGCGTTGCATAATGAGAAGATATCTCTGAAAATTTGAATGTGATATACCAGATAATCTCTGAGCACTGAAAAGTTTTGATTCGAAAGTTTACAAATTATGTCC
>OX421457.1:34163117-34165617 GCA_949126865.1 Montipora capitata | reverse complement strand
TTATAGACCGAGTTAACTTGGTCTGAAAATGCCAGACTCCTTGGTGATAGCCTTATGACGTTCGTTAATTAAAAATATTGTCTTCTCGCAGACAATTATCAGTTTTGCGCGCCGCGGATAATTAGCGATTAAAAAGTAGGAAAGAGGGCGCACTGACTAACGTCACGGTAAACCGTGTTGGAGGAAGCTACTATAGCTGCTGGTCAAGTTAAGTGACTTGACTCTGAAAATGCGATAACGATGTTGGTCAAACGTTTAGAAATAAGAGTTTCTCCTTTGAGTTCGGACTTGAACTTAATTATCGTACCATGCGTATTTATTCTCGGACGAATGCACGGTGTTAGGGAGAAATAAAAGTTCAACAATAAGCAGCGTTTTTGAGCTTAGTGGCACATCTACGGTATCAAGGTCAAAATGGCTTAGTGAGAAAGTTAGCTCGAAATCTAACGAATTAAAAGGATTTGATATTGGAGTGCACACCTATCCCTTTCTATTCTCCGGAAATATAAGTTAACCGTCAAAAACCTAACTACCAAATTTCCGTTGAACCTGCCCAACTGAAAATTTGTCCACTAAGGCAAGGTGGATTCTTGTTTTAAACCATTAGCGTGAACTGATACCGTTACTTTTGGGCCGAAATTTTCGGCAATTTAAGTTAATTTAATCTTGCTTTTTATTTATGGCGCCTACGCAATGGTCAACCAATATATGAGGTTAAAAAATACAAATGCTGACGGGAATAGGACTCTACAGAAATTGTTTATCACCATCCCCAAGTTGTCCTTAGTGACGTGTAAGGGTAATTCGCAAAGCCTCTTGGGAAACCCTTGCTTGAGGATACTTCTCCGCTTGAGACCAGACGCTCTCCGGACGATGGGATATACAGCGCCATGTGAGTCGGCCACGTAATACGAAACGCGGCGTACTTCCGGTTCGTCGGGTAACTTAAGACAAAAAATACAACATCATCTTTAGAACATCTGAAGAAGAGCAGGAGCGTATTAAGGTGGGACGAGTTATCAGTCACAGGGGGGACACGGCATATTTAATTAGTACCCTCCCATTCCTTCAGAGAGATAAAAAAGCGACTGTATTTACCTGCAAAGTAGCCGTCTCTGCCTGTGCATCATAGCTAAGCGACGTCGTAGGTCGTTCCCTTTTGTTTAGTTGTCGGTCAAACCGGAAAATAAGGAGGCACATCATCAATGTCGTAAACACGAAGATGAACGAGGTCATAAGATACCAGTCGATAGCCTTCGGGTAGCTGACTCGAGGCATAGTGCTGTTACTTGATCCAAGTAAAAACACGATTGTCAGCACAGTCGTTATTCCGAGGGCTATTCGATCACCAATGCATTCCCGATCCATCCAGAACGAGATCCAGCTCATGACAACCATTATAATACAAGGAACGTAGAAGTTTATCAGATAATAACCTATCCGTCGACTGAACGTGAAGGTTACTATCATGTCACGATATTCACCTGCAATGGGGGAGAAGTAATTCGTAAAACTAAAGTTAATAATGCTTTTCCCCCAAATAAGTATGGGTACTCAAATGGTGACGAGTGAAATTAGGGAATAATTTCATGCGCGTTTTGTCTAACTTCACGGTTCTTGGACAAAACGCAAGTGAAATTATTCCCTAATTTCACGAGTATACCATTTGATTAGCTATTAATATCATGGGTGACAAATTACGTTCATAAGACGCCATTTTGGCACTGTCGGAAAAGTTGCCATGGCAACATTGTAATTTCACATGTAAAATTATCACTAACGCTGAAATTTCGTGCCAAAATTAAGGAGTAATTTGTCACCCATGTTATTATTAACGATAATTGAACTGAGTGGAGTGCAATTTGGTCTGAAATCATACGTGTGATTTCAAAATCGAAAGAGTTCGATTTGAAATCACAAGTATGATTTCAGACCAAAATTGCAAGACACAAAGTCAATTACCACTTTATTACATCCATTTAGAAATCACGCAATGATTATTTAATCGCTAAAATACAGGATTTTAGTCAGTGCCAATATTTAATTGATCCAGTTGGGAACGACAGTTGTAACATTGGCCACACAGTGGTTTTCTTTGTCTTTCATTTTCCTGCAATCTGATTGGTTACCTTAAACAAGCCTTGAAGTCTGGTTGTTTTGTTTTAGTGGCCCATTCTCATTGGGTGGGGAAATGGTGCGATTTAGGAATAAATCACACTGCTGAGAGCCAATCAGATTGCAAGGATCACCAGTGATTTCTAAATGGGTGTAATAAAAGAAAAAACCTAATCAGAAAAGCTCTCTTTAAAAAAGCAATTTTGATTTAAAACAATCCACGGTGGAACGCTGTTTAGTTTGGTAAGTGCTTCCTAGGGCCTGGTACGATAGGAAGCTCTTTTAGTCTTTGGATTGGATAGAGGATTTGAGCTAAGGGGCTAAGTATACTAAACATGGCCATTCTCTTATGACATATTTCATGTTACATTTGGAATGATGAGCG
>OX421457.1:34155617-34158117 GCA_949126865.1 Montipora capitata | reverse complement strand
GTTATGTAGTAGCATGCAGAACTTACTGTATAAACCTGAGGTAAATAACAACATAAAAAGACGATGATGAGGATGACGATGATGACAACGACGTGAATTTTCTTCATCATGAAAAACAGGAAACTCGTCCCACCGCCTACCTCCTCCTGCCCCAGGCCTTGCATTCTTGTCGTAATGTTTGTCTCGCAGAATTTTATCAATAATGGCCGACGCGTTGGCGATTTCTGTTCTGTCTATCTTTGCTACTTCGGTGGACATCGCACTATGGGGAATGGCACATTTATCATCGGTAAGTTCCTTAAACTTTCAAGTTTAACTTAAGTTTGAACATCCCCGTATTAACATGGGGTTGATTGCCTTGTAAATCTAACCCAGAGGAAATTGTCTACTGTAGTCCCACTCAAAATTTCTTGAATGTGCCTTCGACAAAAATTCCAAGTGATTGGAAAGGGCTTTCAATAACTAAGAGTGCATTCGATTGACCCTATTGCGGAATAATAATACGTTGAGTGATGATTTAAAACGGTTTGTTTGGCGTTTTGAAGCAACAAGGATAATAAAGGTATGTTTAAAACAACATTTTAGCAGGTGTTTGACAATTTTAATGTTAATCTCCGTAAAAAAGAAGGTTTTCTAACTTCTAGTCCAGGTATTCCAATTCCGGAATACGGTCAATCCAACGCTCTCCAAGTGTCTTGACAAGTGTACTTGCCAGGTGATTTACTCCATCAAATATTTTAACCAAGAGTCCATCGTGATGGACAACAAATAGGCCAACTTGTTTGTTCCATCAGTCAAGGAGCACCATCAAGGAAAAAATGTCAAGGAAAAATTGTCAAAGACAACTTGCCAGTGTTAATTTGATTTTAATAAGTTCGTCTCAACTTTCACTCCTTCGATGTATACTACAAAAAACTACAGTTACTAAACAATTTGATGTTTAACGTTCAAATCCCTCGACAAAAGAAGGGTACTTTCGTTTTGTAAACCATGGAACTTCAGGAAGGCGCGAATGTCTAGTTATAACTCACGAAACAAGTATCGAAAGTTACCCTTTTTCTTAGTCTCCTGCTGTTTCCCGTAATTTTTTGTTTTCCTTAAGATTAATTGTAGCGATTTTGTCTAACAGCGGCGTGCTTCAGGATATATGCAGTTCAGTTGTCGTCGATTTTTGGGGGATTAGCCGTAAAAAAGTCTTATTTACGTTGCTTTTTTTCAAAGACTCACTTACCCAGTTCTGATATCTGCCAAGGAAATGAAAAGAATAAAAGCTCCTCTTATAATGAAATCCGCATCCATTCTAAAAACCATATTGACATTGAAATAAAGGTGAAAATATCAAGTTAAACCGACTAATCGCTTCACCACCAGAAAATTTTAACTCAGTGAAAGAAGAAACATTCTTAGAATTTACGCATTCTTCTTCCTCGTTTGTCTAGCGATAAGAGTAAGGGCCCGTTCGATTGACCCTATTCCGCAATAAGAATACGTGGTGTGATGATTTAAAACTGTATGTTTGGCGTTTTAAAGCAACAAGGATAATAAAGATATGTTTAAAATAGCATTTTAGCGGGTGTTTGACAACTTTAATGTTAATCTCCGTAAAAGCGAAGGACTTCTAACTTCTATTCCATGTATTCCTATTCCGGAATACGGTCAATCGAACTCGCCCTAAGTTTTTTTAATCATCATTTATGTTATTGGCTTTTATCTATTCCCTTTTATCCTCTATTTCAAGCCCTTTCTCTTACAGGCTTTGACCCTCGAAATGTTACCACTTGTGCTCATCTCCGGTGGTGACCAATTTTCGTTATCAATCTAGTGCTTTACTCTCCACCCACGCACCACAGAGACCCAGCACCCATCGGCATGTGGAAAAAAAAACCGTCAACATCTTAGCTGGTGACAATTCAACTCTCCAAAGTAAATAGCTTTCATAAAAATAAATTATATGACAAGTCATGACACTTACTTTACATGTAAATGGTGGCCAGCTCGAAATCGATATTCCTCTGACAACCGCCTAGATCCACACAAGACTTTGCACTTTTTTCCTCTTCGCATTACTTACGATCAGATACTTTGTAAATTTAAATTAATATCAACAAGGATGCACCTCAGGTGCACCTGTCTGTTTTGTAACAAGAATAACGATGAACACGTCGATTAAATCATTTTAAAAGACCTCCATTTTTCAAAGTTTTTTTTTTTTTCATCATCTTCCCATTTTGAATATTATCTAACGGTGTCATAACTTTTATCTAAACCACTTAAGATAGTTTGCACTGTACATTTCTATTGGATAATAATAAAGTCTTTTCCTCTTTTTATCATCTGAATACGTGAGAAGATAATTTTCATGGATTCTTCTTGAATAGGAGGTCTCCTTGTTGTCTGTAAAAGGTGACTTGCACAAGACGTTTCTCCTTTTTTTTGATGTGAATTATTTTATGAAACTGAAAATGTAGCCGTAATTTATGAACATAAATGGTTTTGTGAA
>OX421457.1:34148117-34150617 GCA_949126865.1 Montipora capitata | reverse complement strand
TCTTGACCCCTGCAGATTTCCTTTTGATAACCATCATTCTTAAATGTTTATGATTAAATAATGAGATAAACTAATGCCAGGCAAAAATTTTCCAAGTGGGTTTGCAAGGAGCATATTTGCAGGTAGTGATCTAACATACATGTAAGTCACTTGGGCATTCCAATACCCTCATTGAAGAGCTGCTTGATCTTGATATTTAATTTTCGTGCAAGGTAGTTGTACAATGTGTTGATAGACAATTATTTTGATTTAGGAAACACCCAATGGAACTGCAGTTGCGCTATTCTGTGATTTGGATACAACCACAGGCAGACAACCGTAAGGATGACATCACGTTATTTTGAGACAGTTGTAATGGCTGATTCAACTGATCGAAGAACTGATCGAGGAAAATGATCCATGAAAACTTCAAATCGCAACATGTCTTTTCAAAAATCCATTTTATGGACAGCCAGATTAATAAAGTTCACTCACCCACTATTTTCTGGGTTGTCCTGAGTGATTTGATGGGTTTTTGGGACTCTTCAATATCCCCTTCATATCCAATGCATAGTCTCGTACAATAGAAATACACAAGGCGGGCAGCTTCCAATACCGCTCATGGCCGAGTGCCTCCAGAATTTGGGCCGAATTTATCCCCCTTCCAAAGGTTGCTTGCCTCCCAGCCTTGGGCATTTGAAAAGTCAATAATTTTGCAAGCATCTTGCCAAAGATCATCTCATCAACCTCAAAATCCTGCTCGATTTTCAAGCTTCGCTCAGGTTTTTGCCATCGCCATATGATCGGGACAGAAGTGTTCTATCATTGGAATTTGATCAAAATCAATGTTACCAATCAAAAAGCCCAGATTTCTCCCAAGAGGGACAAAATTATATATCTGAAGGGGAAAGCGAAGAGTCCCAAAAATTCATGAAATCACTCAGGACAACGCAGAAAATAGTGGGTGAGTGAACTTTATTCATCTGGGCCCGGTTGTTCAAAAGCCGATTAACGCTAATCCCAAATTAAAAATTAACCAAGGAGTTTATTTCTCTATTCCCAAATGCTGTTCAACGCTGATATTCGGCAAAACTTTACATTAAAAGAAGTCAATCCTGAACAACAAAAATAAGCAAAAGAAACTTTCACCAAAAAGTTGAAAACATGAAACAAAAGTTAACGCTAATCCTGGATTAAGTTAACCCGCTTTCGAACAACCGGGCCCTGGCTGTCCATAAAATGGATTTCGAAAAGACATGTCATGATTTGAAGTTTTTATGCAACATTTTCCTCGATCAGTTGAATTGACATTTACAACTGTCTCAAAATAACCTGAAGTCACGCTCTCACATGCTTAGGGTTGTCTGCCTGTGATACAACTTTTACACTTCCTGTATCACAGATTCATTTCAAATTCAGAGTGATCTGTATGGAATTTATAATGGCTAATTAACAACTATTCGCCAAAGTGGAGTTGCCTAGCCTCTGACACTGCGGTGAATCGTTGTTTTAGTATATACTAAAACAATGAGATAATGTTATGTACAAAATGGAGATTTTAACTCATTTAGTTCCTGCAACGATTACAATATTTTCAAGCGCAAATCCCATGCAAGTTGCCTGGAGGTGAATAGCAAAATTTGGACTTTGAGTAGCCAATCAGAGCATGCCTTCAATGCTATCCACTGTTTTAGTACTTAATTATACTGACACTCAGTTATGCATTCCTGTGGCAAGTGCCAACACAGTCATGTATAGCTGATTCCCTGTTCAAAGTGTATCATATCACTTAAATACATCACAATGCTTGCTGACGTTGGTTTTCCTAAACATGGTTATTAATATTAACACACAGCAATGGGTAGACCTCCAGGTAAGATCTGAATTTTTTTTTAGGGTTGGGGGGGGGGGGGGGGGAATTTGCATTGATCTCAAGCTACTGGGATGTACATGTAGTTTCCAGGAATTCCCTGTCTGCTCCACTAGTTGTCACTGCAGTGCCTCTCTGCCAAGTCTGCATCCTGTTTCATTAATTAGTCACCTGTCCCATATCTATCTTCCCAAAATGTTCCTAATGTTTCACTCTTGTTTATTGGTTGGGTTTAATCCTATTTTCTGTGCAACTGATCTTCAAAATGTCCTTAATAATACTTTTTTTCTGCAACCTTCCCTTTTTTGCACTACTAAACTCACAAAAATTATTATTTAATTTCCAAAGGTTTATGCATTTTTTGTCTTTTCTGGAGTGAGTAATAAAATTAATATTAAGGCCTGCCTGTTGCACCAGTGCTCAAAATTAGTGGTCGGACGACCAGAAAGTTTTAATCCCGGGCGACCAGTTTTTGGTAGAATTTAAAGCCTGGTTGCCCAAGGAGAAAACAATGGACAACCCAATCAAAAATAGAAAACGTATTAATCACAAGCAGCACCCAACTTATATTTTGCGTAAATTCTATTGTCAATGCCTGATAGTAGTGAGAAGTTAATAAGTTGATAAGCAACTGAGCATTTTCCCATGTTT
>OX421457.1:34135617-34143117 GCA_949126865.1 Montipora capitata | reverse complement strand
TAAAATCCTCCAAACCCCTTCAACAACAATTTATTCAGACTCAAGTCGCGAAGATTAAAGACAAGACCAGTAGTTCCCATTGGGAATATTGCCCTACAGCTTCTAATCCAGCGGACCTATTGACCAGAGGAATGGACAGTCGAACATTTCTCTCTAAAACGACAAGTTGGTTTAAGGGTCCTTCATGGTTACCCAAAGAAAAAACCGAGTGGCCAGAGTTACGACACACAAAGATACAAGAACAAGAACACGAAGAAACCGAAAGTGCGCAAACAATTTCCTATCTCGCGACAACAGCCAAGAGTTCAAATCTCCTAAATGTAATCGACATTGCTAAATATGGTACACTAACTAAAGCAATACGAGTTACAGCTACTGTCATGAAGTTCATCAGCCGACTAAGAAAGGAACCTGAACTCGAAACTCAGATTACAAGCTTAGACATGAAAAAGGCCCTAGCTGCATTGATACCAGCTGTTCAACAATCCGCGTATAGCGGGATTATAACCCAACTTCAGACAAACAGAATGACGAGCCTTCCACCTTTAGTCGGTCAGCTTGGTCTCTACATAGATGAACAAAAATTGTTACGTTGTCGCGGTCGACTGAAATACGCGCCACTACAAGACAATACCAAGTACCCGATTCTCATACCGAAAGACACATACTTAGCTGAACTCATCATAAGAGCAACCCACTTGATGCTCATGCATGCTGGAGTCCGTGAAACACTTACCCAGTTACGGCAGACCTATTGGATCCTGAAAGGACGACAGCGGGTGAAACGAATCTTACATCAATGTGTGACTTGTAAGAAAGCAGAGGGAAGACCTTTTCGATCGGTCAACTTTCCACCACTACCACAGCCAAGGGTCACCGGATCCCAACCTTTTCAAGTGACAGGAGTTGATTATGCAGGCCCCTTGTATGTCCGCAACAATAAAACAGAAACCTCTAAATGTTATGTTTGTCTATTCACATGTGCAGCCATTCGAGCTGTACATCTGGAACTCGTAGAAGACAATACCGCGAACGCATTTCTTAAAGCATTCACAAGATTTATAAGTAGAAGAGGAGTACCAGAGTGTATCATCTCTGACAACGCCAAAACATTCCAAGCAAGTTCAAAAGTACTACAACCTCTAAAAACTCAAATACTTAAGGAAGCAGTGTGTCAGAAATTCCTTGCAAACCACGGTATTAAATGGCAATTTATCACGGAAAGAGCACCGTGGTGGGGAGGGTTTTATGAAAGAATGATTGGATTGATGAAGCGAAGACTAAAGAAAACGATCGGAAGAGCCTCCCTAAACACAGTAGAGCTTGCGACAATGCTTACTGAAATCGAAGCAACACTGAACAGCCGACCTCTTACATACACCTATGGTGATATCGATGATGGTCCACCCCTGACGCCATCACACTTTTTATGTGGTCACAGATTGTTGGCACTTCCCTGCCCAGAATCAACAGAGGAAGATCCTGAATACGTGCCAAACGATTTGACGCCAAATGAATTTACAAAGAAATTCAGATATCACCAACGGCTTATGCAGATGTTCTGGAGGCAGTGGAGAAACGAATACCTTACTAGCCTTCGTGAACATCATTGGACGAGGAGAGCGAGTTATAACCAAAAAATCAAAGTTGGAGACGTGGTTTTGATACATGATGACACGTCACGCAATCAGTGGAGGCTTGGTTCCATCATAAAAATACATCGTGCAAAAGATGATCTGATAAGAGCAGTGTCATTGCGTGTGAGCAATGGCAGAGAATTGTCAAGACCAATTGAAAAGTTATATCCACTAGAGATACATTCAGATGAAAACGAAGAGTTGACTAAGCGGACATCACTCAACAAAGAGCATGAAATTTGTCTCGATAAGCAAACCCGTCCTAAGCGAGCAGCAGCGCAAGTTGCAGCTCAGAAAATCAAGAACCTGTCCCATTAATGTTTCCTAAAAACCGTATCTATTTTCTTCTAAGATATCTTTGACAGTCATCTCATCTCGGCCGCCCGGGAGGATGTTAAAAATATAATGTGCTTATTAATTAGTGTGCGTCATAGAGCACTAATTGTGTAAGGAATCAATCTTTCTCAGCTGGAGTAAAAATAAACACTTGAACCCAGTCAGTCTGATTTCTTTCCCAAAAACCCTGGAGCAAAACCCTTAATAGCCTTATATACTAAAAGTAAAATTTTAAATTCTGTGCGGAATGTAACAGGCAGCCAGTGCAAATTATACAATAATGGTGTTATTCTACAGTACTTAGATTTATTATATATTAATCTGGCTGCAGCGTTTTGGACCCTTTGGATTTTATATATTTGATAGGCTAGTAGGCCAAAAAGAAGGCTATTGCAATAGTCTATACGACTACTAACAAAAGCATGAATCAGCTTTTCTGTAGATTCTCTAGACAAGTACTTTCTAATTTTCCTAATATTATACAAGTAGTAGAATGCTAATGAACAAGTCTTGTTGATATGTGAGTTCATTGACAATGTGGAATCAAACCACACTCCCAAGTTCGTAACAGACGACGTAGGTGTTATTTCAAACTGACCAATAGTAATTTTGTTAAGTTGAACTTTGGCGAGCTGTTGTTTGGTGCCAATCACAACAAACTCAGTCTTGTCATCGTTAAGAAGAAGTTTATCAGTAGTCATCCACAATCTGATATCATCAACACATCTTTGCACGGCCGCAACAGCTTCGTCTTGACCAGTCTCATCATTAGGACTAAACGAGACATAGAGCTGCGTATCGTCCGCATAGCAATGTACCGTTGGTAGGTGATGTTTAACTACATCAAATAGTTTACTAGCATAAACAGTAAAGAGCAGCGGACCGAGACACGAACCTTGAGGTACTCCAAACTTCAACTTAAAGCTACTAGATTGTGTTGTATTAATTAAGATACGTTGGCATCTTTCGTCAAGATACGAACGCAACCATTCAATTACTGTTCCAGATACTGCAAACTTAGAGCTGAGTCGCTTCAACAAGATGTCATGGTCACCTGTATCGAAAGCAGAACTCAGGTCTAACAAAATTAGTAAAGTAAGATGTTGTTTCATATTCAATAGGATATCATTTTTAACTCTTAATAAGGATGTTTCAGTGCTGAAGTATCGTCTGTATGATGACTGATAAGGAGGATACAGATTATTAGTGCACATATGCTTTTGAATCTGTTCAAAGACAGCCCGCTCAGTTAACTTTGACGTAAATGGTAAGTTGCAGACAGGACGAAAATTTTTGAATTTACAATCCAGGCCAGGCTTCTTCAGAAGTGGTAATACCAAGGCTTCCTTCCATGCTTTTGGGAATTCACCAGATTGTAAAGAGGTGTTAATTAGCGTAGTGAGAACAGGAAGCAGAACATCACATTGATTAACCATCCAAGATGGCATAGGATCCAATAAACATGACCTTAGCGAGGACCGCTGCATTATCGACTTCACGTCATTCTCCGTAAGTTTATCAAATTAACGTATATGTTGAACCGTAGGAGCCACATAAGGTATCGACGTCTCATGTTCACAGCTAGAATGAATATTATCCAATCTATTCCTTATATCCAAAACTTTCTGTACAAAGAATTTTCCTATATCCTCTGCGAATTGTTTCTCATCAATATCAGGTGGTATAGCGTTGCAAGGTTTACAATTAAGTAGACTCTTACTAGCCTTAAACAATTTCCGTTGATCGTAACTATTTTCCTCAATAAAATTAGTATAGAATTCCTTACGTGCTTTGTTCATCAATGATACTACAGCGTTTCTTTTTACTTTAAAGATGGTGAGATCAACAGCATTTTTCGTCTTTTGCCATTTCTTCTCTGCTCTTCTTCTTTCCCGCTTAGCTTCCCTTATTTCTTCATTAAACCACGGAACACGAGGTCTTACCACAACTGTCTTGGTCAACAATGGTGCGTGTTTGTCTAATGTAGCTTTCAAAGTTTCATCATAACAAGAAACTAGCTCATCAAGAGAGTTCGTATGGTTTGTACATAAGTTAGATTTAGCCAAGTCAGACTGAAAATCCTGAATATTAATAGCTTTATACTTTCTATACGAAACAGTCTTGACAGAAAGAGAAGGTTTTACGCTATTCAACTTGAAAAGAACAACCCCATGGTCTGAGATGTAACTATCTACACGAGGAGAGTCTCGAACTACATCATCTGATAGTCGAGTTATGACTAAGTCCAATGTGTGCCCAAAGATATGCGTTGGTTCTTCAACATGCTGTTTGAGTCCCAAAGACTCAATCATATCCATTAGTTTAGTCGCATCGTTGTCATTTGAATTATCCACGTGGATGTTAAAATCACCAAGTATAATAATTTCCTCATTTGATAACAAGAGTGTTTCAATATATTCTGAAAATTCATTTAAAAATGTCCCAATCGTAACTTTATGTTCTTCCGAATGAGGCGGTCGGTAGATAATGGCTATACGTAGGTTGTGATGTTTTGATTGTACTAACCACTCCGAATATTCAAATGACGTTTTCTCCCCGGCTTCGATCTTCTTGGCGGCTAGTGAGTCACGATAAAGCAGAGCAGTGCCACCTCCGCGTCCAGTTGATCGAGGATGATCAGCTAGATGATAACCTTCAGGACAGGCAGCACATCTAATGGTGTCGTCATTTACGTTAAGCCATGTTTCGGTTATAGCAAATATATCCACATTGGTACTGCATACATAATCAACAAAATCCGATGTTTTGTTTCTTAAAGAGCGCACATTTGCCATGCCCATCAGTAGAGCTTTACGCGCCAAAACTCTTGGCTTTTGATCATGATTAGCTAGCGGTCCTGGTTGAGGATGAATATCACCAGCAATTAATAACAGTTGAAAACTAGCAATACTGTTGGAGTCGTAAGCAACTCTTGATTTAGAATATCTTGTCTTCACGCATCTAGAGCATGACGTGCGCCATTGTTTACTATATATGAAAGGCAGTAAGATCGAACAAAAACCATTGTTGACGCCATTGTAGTACGTTAGGTCTTTAGGGACATCCAGCAAGTCCAATATGCAAATATTGAGTTGATTGCCAAAGCGTGTCGTTTCCAAGTTAAACTGTGGTCGATATAAAAACAATATTTCGGAGAGTAGATAGTGGTTTGTAGATCTTTCAGCTGTTTTCCTAAGTCCATCAAGACACTGGAAAGCACTACGTCCAGTTTCAGAAATACAATAGCTGCTATGGTGGTACAAAAACAGCAAAAACACACAGCTCAAAGCAACGTGCGACAAGGCCATGCTTTAGATTTTTCAAAAGATTTTCCACTTCACTAAGTGTACATGACCGGTTGCATAGCTTATTATCAATAACATAATCAAAATCTGGGAGAGGATTCAAAACACCTTGTGGCTTTGATTTTAGAATTTGATGATGTCACTGTGAAAACCATCTAACATTAAAGCACTAGAAGATGTTTTCCTTGTTTCCATAGCCTCATCTAAACATGAGGGAGAGTTGGGAGAATTCGGGTTTGCATAACTGTCAAGAATTCTCCCACCTCCTCCGAGTGTTTAGATGAAGCTATGGAAACACGGAAAAAAATCCTCAATTGCTTTTATAAAATATTTCTCAAACATAATTTGACAAATGAAGGAAAATGCTGGTTTTTTAACTTCTAGATTGAAACAGATTTCCTTGATATATGGTCATATTTCCTACCAGCCAATCAAAATGCGCTTCTGACAACACATACTGGTAACCAATCAAAATTGTTGTGATGTCACAGCCGTGTTTCCATACTCTCATCTAAACACAGCTATTGACCAATGAGGGTGTGCGTACTATCCGAATTAATTTATAAATAGTTCATGTATTTGCACCCCATGTTTGACATAAATTTGTTTTCCTCGGTTTTGTGTGGTTGAAATTTCACTTGATTGTAGTAAACATGAGACACACTGACAACTGCACTCTACAAGTACACTGTACATTTCCTAAAACACTTTGCATGTGAAGAAATCAAATAGTTAGTTTCAATTTACCTAATTTTAGCTGAGAAGTAGAACATAGTATTTTTATGTAACTTATTAATCAATCCAGTATTTGGCTTATTTTGTTGATCTTTCATGTAAGCAACCACTTTCTCCTGCCCCAAGGGTGGTCACTTACCGTGTAAAGCTGTATGAGAATTATGTTGACTGTATAATTAATACATGTATATGGAAGGTCTTAGATTGGTCTCTTGTTGCTTTTTAACCTATTTTGTCTCCACACTCATATTTTGCAAATTGTCATTTCTACTCTTGTTTTACTTGCTGTAGTACCATGTTAGCTGTTTAGTGATACAGTGGTACAAAAAGTCAGCCCCGTTATAAAGGAGTGCAGTTTCTTATAGCCATTGACACCTCAAATGCCCTAGGACGCCCCCCAGTTGATGAGTAAAATTGTCTCAGACTGGTGTTAGACAGTAAAATCTCGAGTCTCACTCCCTGTGGTCAGTGGATTAAAGTGTCTAAAGTGGTTTGAGCCTCCTTAAGGAGGCAGTGTGGCCAAGTGGTTAGGCACTTGCCTTGAAATCTGGAGACCCAGGTTCAAGACCCGCTCTGACCACTCGTTGGATTTGTTCCTGGTAGTCCCTGGTTTAACTTCCCAGCTGCACTTGTAAAAAGCCAACTGGTTTGCCTCGGGCCAGTTGGGATTCTTAACAGTTGTTGTTGTTGTTATTCTGTTTCGTTGTTTCATTGTGTTTCATTGGCCCTGAAAAGCCCCTATGGGGAGCGGTCAATTAAGTATGTATTGTATTGTACTTGAGTTTGTGTGTGTTGTTTCAAGGTTATACCTTGAATTTTGGTCAGTGCTTTGATGAACTTGTACACTTTTTACTTGTGGATATATCCTCGAGTTTTGGTGGGATCTTTATGCAAATTTGTCACTCCTGCGTAATCTAATTAGCCAATCAGGATGGATAATCACAACACAGCTGTGACTTCCTGTTCGCTAGGTTGTGCACTGCCATTGCTGTTTGTGGCTTTTATACTTAAGTGTTTGAGCAATCCGCTGCATTTAGAAGCAGGAAACTGAAGAATTAAAGAAGTGGCATTCTTCGAAGGTGAAGCAAAAGATTCTGAACAAGTACACGTTGGTGCAGTTAATTGAGCACCGCCTTTCACTCTCCAATGCGAAGACTTTAATATATGTCGAAATGGATTCGACAGACACATGGTGAGAAGACTCGAGAAGACAGTCTCTGTCGATCCCCTAAGCTCACGAGGGATTAATAAATTCCATTTGGAAGGTGACTTCCATTTGGAGAGTGACATCGAAGCTATCAAAGTATACCAATGTTTATCAAAGCTATCACAAAGTTTGCAAGCTGAGTCATCAAAGCTATGTGAATCCAACTTGAACAACATCAGTGACATGAAAAACAGTGAGGCAACCAAGCAATCCATGCTTCCAAACACTAGTACTTGTGTGGTGGACCGTAATGACGAACTGTCGAAAGACTCGGCCATTG
>OX421457.1:34083117-34130617 GCA_949126865.1 Montipora capitata | reverse complement strand
CCGAATCATGACTAATAAGTTTTGCATCGACATGAATTCACTTCGTAGCACAATGTGTTGAAACACGATGGTTCATGCTGGACATGTCAGTTTCAGTTACCATTTGTCGTGACCTGACGTGACAAAGCTTGCTTTCTATTAAAAGTATGTGAGAAACTTAAATGCTTAAAAATCGTTTTGACACTCTTCAGTAATCCCTAGTGGCGACTTGCTAGCGCGACACCTTGCATTTATTTTTGTTTTAATAAACCTCCACAGTCTATCTTTTTCCCCTGCACATTCCACTGGGAACTTACTAAAAACAAAATCTCAAGCTAAATTATAAAATGCAGACAATAAACTCGGAATTAATTCAACTACATGGCTTGCTTAGTCTCCCTAATGCAAACAAGATTATCCCCGGTGCTCGCTGGTCTGCTCGCTTGCTTTAATATCCCATTATCATGCATTTGCACTGTAGCTTATGAAGTGGACTTCAGGCCGAGACAATTAGCTCACGTCTTGCAATCCACAGATTTCGTTACTTATGACCGTTGCCGGGCCATTCTAGCGGGTGGCAAATAGTTGCATTACCGTGTAAAGGGTTCCTAATTTTTTCTAATGGCTCTGCAGTGTTAGGCTTTCCAGTCCAACGGTATGATGCTAACAGCCAATGGCTACTGGCTAACGGCTATTAAACGCTTTCACTCTCCCCTCTAACATTTTGACTTTTACTGCTAACGGTTAGGTGAACGCCTCTAATGTTTACGAAAAAATTTTCTAAAATTTTCTAACAGGTAACTAATGGATGGTTAACGGTTTCGCCCGTCTAACGGATAAGCATTAAAGTATGTTTTCCCGTGAACAGTCACATTTTCACCTTAAACTCTCTGTAACCAGACGAAAACAGCAAGAGTATGGTTGGATTCTCCCAGGCAGAATCGAGTTTATTCACTCAAAGACTAAACTGAAAGGCATCTAGAATGCAACAATGATCGTAAACCCAGGAAATTAGAAATTTTAAGCAGAATCGGTCTTCCACCCGCCGGACAGCTTCATCAACCTGGTCGGAGACTGAATTGTCACTATTATGAACAACAGTAGTAACACCACTTGGTCTCAAGCTATGCAAACCAAACATCTGAAGGTTGTACCCTAAATCTTTAAGTATGTCTTAAAATATTTCTTTACATTTGGAATAAGACAAATTGCCTTTCTGAGACTATAAGCACCAGGCCCTGGTTGCTTGAAGCATGGATAGTGCTAACCAGTGTTAAATACCATGGAAACCTATCGATTCTCACGATAGGGATACAATTCTGACGATAGGATCTGTGAGAGGTCTGTATAACTGCAACTCAGAATGCAAATCAATATTAGCTACTTCTATGTACTTAAGCAACACCCCCACCAGTCAATACTTACTATGCAACTTATTAATATAAACAAGGGGAATATGAATTGTTAGGAAATCATTGTAAAAGTGCAAATGTATCGGTAGAATATTACAAATCTCATTGTAACGGAAAAAAACCTGAAAAGGCAATGGCACAAATAGCAGCGATCCAAAAATCCTTCAAATTAGATCCAAGCAGAAAATATTTTGACAATCATACATGTATCAGAAGAAACAGGTGACTTCTTTTAAAGGGGTTTAGATGTATAGCATGTGAAAATACGTCTTTAAAAAGCTCATTAATAATTCATGAGCCTAACAGCCTATCAAAACACCGATACAACGTCACGTGTAGGAGCTTTATATCCTGATAAAACACTCCTCGTTAGTATTCTTTATATAAAGAATACTCATTAGTATTCTTTATATAAAGAATACTGATAAGGAATAGCTTGTTTTTCTTGTATGCTAATATTCACCTCTCACAATTGAGTCCAGAGGGACACGCTCTTTGTGGAATGTTTTTTAAGCCGTTCAAAAAACTCGCAGCACATGTTTTATCGGGTCTAAAAACACTGCTGCTCGTTTTTCAACATTACGTAAGTCACTAAACGAAAGAGCTAGAGAATTAGTGTTTTTCTTGATTCGTGAATCAATGTGTCCTGTGAATTTTCATCTGGCTTCAAAGGAAGTCTGCTCCTAAATCCTGGTAGTTTATATCAACTCTAGGTGTTGTAGTGTGTTGGAAGGTATCGGGGATGGATCTGTGAGGTAAGGGTGGGGTGGGGTTGGGTAGAGGCAATTTAGTTGGTCAGGGAGGAGAAGTAGAACGAAGAAGAGGAATGCCTGGTTCTTTTTGAGACCCCCTAAAAAACAAAGCCCCCGTTTCTTTTTTTTTTTTTCAATTACACCTCCCAGTTGATAAAAATAAACCAGTTTAAAACATTTTAACTGGTTCAAAAAATTTGGACTGTTTTTTTAAGTGGTTTAAAAAAATTCAACCAGGGGATAAAATTGAACTGCAACATATACACCAATGTGGCCACCGTGAGGTCACATGAAGACACTTAACACTCAGAATTCCATTGCTCAGATTGAATCTCCCTCAAAGGAGTTTGAGCTTTATCAGTCCATTCTTGTGCCATCTTTATTGGTTGCCTGTTACGTTTTGTGTCAGTTTTGCTTTTGGTTACTGTAAGTTTATTATGGTTTGGCCCTAATGTTACACTGAATGAGGACTAGCTCTTGTGCAATCTCTTCTTTGTCTATCCATGAGCGCTTACCATTTGAATGAAATTTTCGGTGACAATGTTTCAACAAATGGTACTGCACGTTCTGTACTTAGAAAAAGAAAATGGGAATGTGCTGCATCATTTTGCCAGAAAAACGGGTTGTTCCGCTTGAAAAACGAAATGGTCTTTTTTCTCTAGCACTTGTAATTGTGGACAAATGGTACAGAAATTTCCGGGCATTCCGGTCAAAGCGAGAAAAAGGGGATGCCTCGAAAGGTATTACCTTTTTTCCGAAAACATTCCACCGAGATGAACCGTTCCATTTGAATTCTCTCTGGAATTACCAAAAATTCCATTCAAATGGTAAGCGCTCCATGTTGACTTTGTTGTGGCTTACAGTAACACTAATGTTGCTGAATGTTCCCAAATTGTAGGGCATACTCTCTTTCTGCTTCCAGAAATATACGAATTACCAACATGTAGCTTTCAACTCCCTGTTGATACTAGATAATAATAATAATTATTATTATTATACATGTATCACACATAGTCAATTTTAGTCCTTTATAAATGTACATGTATTTCATTAAGTTTTTGGGAATTCTCTTTTTTTTTCTTGGTTGCACTGTGACAATGTAGTTATATTCTATCTTCAGTTGTTTAGTCACTTCAGTTTAGAAAGAACTTTACTCAATCCTTAAACACGAAAACGCACTGTAAAAGGGGTCGTTTGATGCTTTGGTTTCGGTCGAATCCATTCATTGGGATGACTGATTATGCAAGATGTTGATCAACAAAGAGCAACACTGAAGCGGAATCCTAAAAGATATTTCTAGCACAAGAAAAAAGGGACTGGGGACTTGAAAAAGAAGAACGACGGATAACATTTTATGACATAATTATGATGGTCACATTGCCATAAAGGGCTTTTTTAATTTATTGCACAAATTATGACAGAGCTCGGTTGCGTCCACAGTTGATTGATAAATCATTTTGCGTGTGCCTATAGGCACCATGCCTTTTATAGTGCGTCTGTAAGTGCCACTTCAAGGTTTGTACTACATAGGAGCCCCTAACTCTTGTCAATTTTGCTGTTTTTCTGTTAAGTTAAAGATACAGAATGAACGGGAACAGAATTCTATTGATGAGCTTTTTACGCAGAGACGAGAGTAAGTGCTGCCATTTTCATTGTACACCTATTGGAAATAGACAGTTTGTCTAATGTTTTCTGTGTTCAAGCCACAAGCAGACAGTTAATGTAGCAGCTCTTGTAACCTGCTATTGTTTGGTATTGTAAGCAGCTTCTATTGTTTTTAAGTCTTAAGTCATAGTTTCAATTGTTTAGTCTATTGTTTTTCCTTGGGTATCCAGCCAATCACGTTATATGTTACGAGAGCTGCTACATAACTCCAAGCAGAAAGTGGGTTACACTTTATAACCTGCATGTGCCTTGGCATATTGCAATAGTAATTTTTTTAATTTTATTTTCATTCCTTTTTCTTTCAAACTTAAAGCAAAGAGAACCAGATAAAGCAATTAGAGCTGGAACTTGACCAGGAAAGAAGAATGGCAGAGAGTTTAGTGGAAGATATGGTAAGTGATCGGATAAATTGTAAATTTATGTGTCTGTCTGCTTATTGACTATAAAAGTTAGCCAATGAGCATGCAGTCATTGTAAAATATTATGTTGTTTTTGCTTTGTTTTGGCATCCAAATCATTTATGGGAGGTAGATCGTTTTCAACTAGGGTCTACCGTTGTAATTCTGGGAGTGAGTCTACCCCTGTAGATGTTGTCATATCTAACAGGTGCAGGGTGTGATTTTAGCAATCCAAGTGCCCATTTAGTTCCTTGTGTGGGGTTTGCATTAACCAAACTTTCTTGGTCAAAGACAGGGCACTCTAAAACCACTTACATTCATTTTGTAGGTATTCTTCTTCTGGAACTTTTGCACATGTATAGTATATTTAACTTGTTCTCTTTTTCTGTGTAGCCTCCTGACCAGAAAGCAAAATATGCACAGCTGAAGAATGTTAACAATTCACTTAAATCTGTAAGTATTGGTATACACCATAATGTATTCACTGTGTGTTATGATAAATTATCTAGAGTTTTCTAGAGTTTCCTTACCTGCTCTTGTTGTTCCAGAGCGTTCTAGAAACAAACTTGTCAATTTCCAGAATTAAGGTAATGGTCACAAGTTCGCTATCAATAGCCTGTTTACATAAGACTTGTTTTGGTCCAGAAGTTGCGGATTTACGCAAGCGAGCTCAAGTTTAAGTGAGATGTTCTAGTTGTTCTTGTTGTTGTTAAATTGAAGTTGTAGCTACTGGTTACTGACCATTCATGTACTCATGGTAAACATCTTAACTGGACTGATTAAATCTATTGTAGTTGTTGCGTGATCTGGTCGTCTCTCTCAGTCTTGAAAACGACCGACAAAAACAAAACTTGCTTTCAGAAGTTTGACCAAGCCGTCTCCCAGTGGACAAGTGTCTAGCACTATGGCTGCTCCTCCAGTCTACGCTTCTTCTATGCTGCTAGCCAAACCGCCAGATGCTCTCTCTCAGATGTTCCCTGAGATCATGTCGAGGTGATAATTGGTTACATTTCAAGAGAGCTTGGCAAATCTTTGAGAAGGCAACTGTGATCAGCAAACAAGAAGGTCCAGTGTGTGTTGCTCATTTACTTAATGTTGTAGGCAAAGAAGGTGTTCAGATGTTTGATACCTTTACTTTTGACGAAGATGGTCATGAAAGCTCTGACGACATGTACTAGCAAAATTTGAGTCTGGGGGACTGCCACAACGCAAGAAAACTTATGAAAGGCACCTTTTCAATAAAAGGGAGCAAGAACTTGGAGAAAGTGTTGATTAGTATTGTACAGCACTGATGCGTCTCTCCAAAGACTCTGGCTTCGGGAACCTCATAGACAGCTTGAGCAGAGATCGTCTCATCCTTGGAGTCAAGAATGACAGAAAGATCTTACTTGGGGCAAAGCCTTGGATATCCTTCGAACAGGAGAACTAACTGACATATGTGCATCAGAAATCTCAACTGAAGAGCCCATTGTCATTCGTATAGGACTCAAGAAAGCAAAATCTCCTAAGAACACTACTGAAGGCAAGACTTCACGTAGACCCACCCTAAACAAGAAGCAGTCATTTTCCCGGAAACCCGAAGAAAAGGGGCCTGGTAATAACACTAGCACACCTACTGCTAAGTTCTGTGGTTCTGTCCATGAGATGAAAAAATCTGCATGCCCTGCTGTTGGAAAGAAATGCAATAAATGTGGCAGAAATGGACACTAAGAAATGTACATCCAGTTCAGTCAATCATGTGAAAGATTGTGAGGTTTACAGTCCTGATGAACAACAAGGCCGAAGTACAACTACTTAAGAAATAGAAAACATGTACCGTGTTTCTATTGAGTTATTGAAACACAAGTGAAAGTTTGGGAGAACGAGAATTGCTGTGGGAACACAAGCCACAGCTTTTTCAAGTTCTCCCAAACGTTCATGAGTGTTTCTATAACTCGATAGAAACACGGAGTACCTGTTTTCTATTTCTTTTAGAAAACAACGCAAAGAGAAAAAGGAAAACAACTTGTTAACTCTAATTTTCAAAATGTAAATTCTCTTTGCTTGTGCCATCACTACATCAACAGCTCGTGCTAGTTCTGTGTCTCCATCGAGGTGCTTTGTGTAACGTTCTACCAAAAGGTGATTACATCAGAGTAACAGGTGACAATCAGTGTAATAATCTGGAAAAGTCATACTCAAGGCTCGTCATGCACAACAAGTCTGTAGTCTGGCCGCTTGGACAAATCCGCGTCCTTACCAAAAGAAAAGGAAGAAAGTATGGAGTCCTTTACCACATAGTGAAGGAAGATTTGACACCACTTCTTTGCAGAATCACTTGCAAGAAGATGAATTTCGTCAAAATTTTGGACACTGACATAATTGCTACTCATGACGAAAGGATTGATGTTCCTTCAATTGTCAAATGAGATCCTGTCCTATCTGAATTCACTGAGGTTTTTAGTGGAGTTGAGTGTCTTGATGGAAACAACTCTATCCGAGTAGATGAAAGCGTTTTTCCAGTGGTGCATCCTCCTTGCAAAGTCCCTGTCCAACTAAGAGAAGCACTTAAGACAGAGTTAGACAGCCTGGTGAAGGACAGTATCCTCACCAAGGTAACAGAGCCCACAGCATGGGTCTCTAGCCTTGTCATAGTCAAGAAGCCCAATGGGAAAATTCGAGTATATTTAGACGCTCGAGATCTTAACCACGTAGTCAAACAATCATACTACCCCCTGCCAACCATCAAGGAAGTATCAACTCAACTTAGTGGTGCAAAAGTCTTCAGTGTGTTAGATGCTAAGTGTGGATTCTGGCAAGTTAAACTAGTTGAGAAGAGCAGCTATCTGACGACCATTCCGACCACTCCGTTTGGTATAAATTCTGCACCTGAATTATGGCAACAATGAATGCATGAGCTTGTTGAAGGACTGGTCAGTGTAGAAGTTATCGCTGACGACTTCTTAGTCTGTGGTTTTGGAGATACCCTTGAAGCAGCATTGGCTAACCACCATCAGAATCTCAAAGCATTCCTTTTATAGGAGCAAGAGAAAGAAACCTCACTCTCAACAACGAGAAGTTGAAACTGCAACAGGTACAAGTTCCTTTCATAGGACACCTCTTTACAGCGCAAGGTCTACTGCCTGACTCATTTAAGGTACAAGCGATAGCTGACTATCCAGCACCTACGAACCTTGCAGAGGTTAGAGCCTTCTTAGGAATGGTCCAGTATCTAGCGAAATTCTGCCAACATCTGTCTACAGTAAAATAATAATTTCTCAGCCCCTGAGACAGCAGGAGAAAAAAGAAGTTGAATTGTGCTGGCAACAACCTCAAGAAGAGTCCTTTAGCAGTATTAAGGAACTTGTTACTAAAGCTCCATGTTTGCAGTACTTTGACGTGAGTAAGAATGTTACTATACAGTGCGATGCCTCTCAGTACGGAATCGGTGCGATGCTCCTTCAAGATGGACAGCCAATACACTACACGAATAGAGCTCTAACTCCCACAGAGCAAAATTACGTGCAGATCGAGAAGGAACTCCTTGCTATTGTGGTCTCCTGCGAGTGCTTTGAACAGTACATTTATGGCAAACATGTCACTTTGGAAACAGATCACAAGCCATTGATTGCAATCCAGAGGAAGCCTATCAACACACCCTCAAAAAGACTGCAGTGAATGATGCTCCAGTTGCAAAAATACGACTTGACATTCGTCTACAAGCCTGGCAAAGAGATGCACATTGCCGATGCTCTTTCTTGTGCCTTACCCAATAGTTCAAAGACCCAAACACTTCACCCTTCTACAAGGATCTAGAAACTGTTAATTCTGTTGAGGATCTGCCAATATCTGCCTAAACACTTGCGAAGTTTCAAGTGGAAACAGGCAAAGATGAATCTCTTTAAGTGTTGTCAAAGGTCATACGCGCCAGTTGGCCAACAACAACTGCCATGGTACCCACTAGACCACAACCATTTTTCAAATACAGAGAAGAGATGACACTCCATAATGGCATGGTCTTTAAAGGATCAAAGATCGTTGTCCCACAGAGTCTCCACCACTCAATGTTCAAGGAAACTCATAAGTCCCATCATGGACTCCAAGCGTGTCTTCAAAGGGCAAGAAAAGCTTTCTTCTGGCTAGGAATGTCTGTACAGCTCAAGGAGCTGATTGATAAGTGTTCTATATGCCAGAATGTCAAGCCAGAACAAGCTACTGAACCTCTTCAACCTCACCCGGTACCTTATAGACATTGGCAGCGAGTTGCGACCGACTTGTTTACTTTCGAGAACCGTAATTACCTTGTCCTTGTAGATTATTACAGCAACTTCATTGAGTTGGATCATCTCTCTGATACTTCTGCACAAACTGTGATTTGTTAACTAAAGATGCATTTTGCATGCCATGGAGTGCCTGACGCTGGTCCACAGTATTTGTCTTCAGAGTTTCGAAGAATTTGCACTACCTCACCACGTTACCTCACCACGTTACCCTCAAGCTAACAGGATGACTGAAAGTGCCTTTAAAACATGCAAGTCGATAATGAAGAAAGCTTTTCTGTTCAAGTCTGATCCGTATCTAGGTTTATTGGATCAGCGCAACACCCCTGCTGCCGCAATGGGCATGTCACCGAGTCTACGTCTTTTTGGTCGCCAAACCAAGACACTGCTTCTCTTCTTGGAATCTCTACTCAAGTGTAACAAATCGGTGAGCAATCTTCTCAAAAAGGATTGTGTTAAGCAAGCAAGCAAAGTACTTCAACCAGCATGCTAAGCAGCTTTCAGAACTTAAGCCTGGGGACATATATAGTGCGTATGAGACTCCCTGGTTAAACTCAGTGGTCACAGGCAGTTGTATTTAGTAAAATTGGACCTCGCAGCTATAGGGTTGAAGCTAATGGTAAAGTCTTCAGGCGAAACCGCAAGCAGTTGTGTCAGACAAAGGAAGAGTTGCAAGAATCTTCGCCCAACATCAACAAAGACGAGTGTGTGAGTGCACACAATGCGCCGGACCTGACCGAGTCCCCTCCTGTTATTTCACCTAATGCTGAAGTGAAGAAGACCTTCACCCTCCCCCGTATCAAGAAAACTGGAACAGAGTGCACAAACACCAGAGACAAGTGTGAGCACCCCTCAACCACCCTCGGTGAAAGAAACAAGGACAAGATATGGACGCGTAATCAGGCCACCAAAGAAGTTTGACCCTGACTCGTTCTAGAAATGAACTTGTCAATTTGTATAATTAAGTTAATGGTCACGAGTTCGCTATTAATAGCCTGTTTACGTAAGACTTGTTGTTGTCCAAAGTTTCGGATGTGAGCGAGCGAGCTCAAGTTTAAGTGAGATGTTCTAGTTAACGTTGTTGTTATTGAATCGAAGTTGTAGCTACTGGTTACTGTCTGTACATGTACTCATTGTAAATGTCTCAACTGGACTGATTAAATCTGTTGTACTTGTTGTCTGATCTGATCGTCTCTCTCAGTCTTGAAAATGACCAACGAAAACAAAACTCTGTGTTCCCTTTTGACCTTACTCTTCAAGTTGTCTTTCATGTATATTGCTATGTATACGCCTCTGAGACATAACTCGGCTTTTATTACTTGGCCTACAGTGTGTACTTAAATTCTTTTTAACCCATTGACTCCTGGGGGTTCCCCTTTGACAAGTAGAATTGTCTGGTGTTAAGCAGAGTAAAATACTATTAAAAATGAAGTCTGGCCGGTTTAGGCATCAAGGGTTAAGATAACATTTCCCCTACATTAATTTGTTAAAAAAAATTTTCTATGTGAAATGAAGTTATTTTTCCAGCTGGGAACTGTACAGGAGTTAACATGCATGCGCGCACTACCATTCATCTGCATGCTTTCTTCTGATTACATATTTCATTGGTTTCCTTCACACTGAGAAAGGGTTCTTACCTGAAATGTCTGTTATTTTTTAAAATTACTGATGCTTTTTAAATATTTATTTTATATCACTCTATTTGTTAATTAATTTTCTCTGCCTACTGTGAACCTTGAATAAGGTTTCTGTAGTGTGTGCTTTAAGTAAAATAGAATATAAATATTCTGTTTTTTCTTTGTGCCACAGGAGCTTGAACAAAAGCAACAAGAGTTAGATGCACTAACAACACGCGTTCAAAATCTTGAAGAGGTATTTTTTGTTTTGTTTTTTGTTTTTTGCAATATTCTGTGCTATATATTCTTTTGTCATTTTGAATATCAGTGGTGGAGTTTGTTGTCATTGTTCAAGTAGAAGGTATAGAATTCTTCATCTTAGGAAGTTGGGAAAAAACTCCAAACTAGAGTAGAATTCATCACGTAAATTGCAGGAATTCAATAGTCCTGAGGGGGTGGATTGTTGCCCAATTTTCCTCCCTTTGCATTTTCAGTACTTAGTCTCTTGTGTCTAAGAGGAAAGTCTCTCTTTTTTTTCCTCTCCATTTTTTTTTTTTTTTTTTTTTGTGGGCCACTGCAGTGACCACCATAGAACATTAATTTTAATGTTTAAACCCACAAACCTGGGTATGTCGGGTAATGTTGTTAAATTAATCTCTTAGCTTAAGCATTCCTTTTGGCATCACAAGTCAGGTTTGTGTTGTTGTCAACAGGAAGTGTCTAGCTCTGCCATCAAACAAGAAGCAGGTAGGGAACATTATTTGGTCCATGCTGAAAAGTGCAGATAATACAGTAACTGTTGTATGTTTCGAAATGTACTTGTATGTAATTAGATGAGTAACAATGTCGCTAAATTTCACAAAGTGTTTCCATGCTTTTCTCTCCAATTTCAACATTTCTCTCATCTGGGAATACAGAAATTAGTTCACTACAAAGTGTTCTTCATCCTGGTCCTGTAATTAACCATCGCTCAAGAATGCTAATTGTTACATTTTCCCCCTGCTACATGTAGAAATGGGTAGGAAATGTTTCTGCTCAAATGTACACTGTGGACGTCATTTGAGACGCTAGTGGAAATTAACATGTCAACATTAACATGTTTAGTCCAGTGAAGGTGCTTTTTTTGTTTTTCACGTTGTGAGAAAAGTAATTTAATTTCATCCGGTTGCAAACGTGTCTCTGAGTTCTTCTTTGTTCCATTTTTTGAAATTAATAAGGAGAATTGTGAAATTAAGGACTAATAACTACATGTATAGTCCTGAGGTGTCAATAAATTATTGAATCAGATTCAATGCTATGCAATTTTCAATACATGTATTGTGTGAGTGTGTTCCTTGTTTTGTAATGGATGTGAGCTTTTAAGTTAGTCACCTCAAGTTCATTCAATGTTACTGTAGCTGCATGTGTAGCCTTTTCTGGAAAGGCTCTTTCTTCATAGATGACTCAAACCTGCTTGTTAAGCGCAAAATAATGCTTTCCTTTATTCTGTGGTGTCATGGCCTTTCCTTTAATACTGGCTAGCAAAAGTTATACTGTTCATTGCATTTTTTAGTTACCTTGTATGAAAAACTGAATGAACTTGGAGAGAAGAAACAGAGTTTGATTGATGAGATGGAGAAGGAAAATAAAGGAACTCCAGCAGAAGAAAGAGAGAGGCTTCTAAAACAGGTATCTGTACCCTGTACTGTACTATTTGTGTTTCTTCAAGGAAAAATCCCAGTTAGCCCGCTTAACAATTGATGATCAACCGTTAGAAGTGGTAACCTCACATAAGGTCCTGGGGCTTATTATTCAGAATGACTTAAAGTGGAATGAACACATTGCATCAGTAGTTGCTAAGGTATCCAAACGCTTGCATATGCTACGTGCTTTACATCGGGGCGGTGTCCCAGCAGCTGACCTAGTCTCAATTTATGTGTCTTTGATATGCTCTATTTTGGAATATAGCTGCGTAGTCTGGCTCTTCCTTTTTATTTGTCTGAACATCTCAAAAGAATCCAGAAACAAGCTTTTGGTATTAAACCTACAGCAGGGCATGTGAACTTGCTGACTGCCCAAGGCTGGACGTATGCCGTAATGATCTTTGTATTAAAACTTTAAAGAAAATTGAAGGGAAGGGTCCTCTCTCGAAGCACCTGACAATGACGAGGGTGAGTGCACATGGACGTCCGATGATAAATCATACCCAGAGAACCCTATATAAGTGTAGAATGGAGTGGCTTAAAAGAAGCTTTTTTCGTAGTGCAATAATTACTTTTAATAATAATATTTAGAATCTACATTGTTATATAATCTTTATATTCAATATGGTTTTTAATGGTTTTTTTTAAACTGTAAATACACTTTGTAATTCATTTTTAAATGCGAAAATGTGTTTCAATAAAACTATGATGATGATGATGATGATTATTATTATTATTATTATTATTATTATTATTATTATTATTATTATTAAGGAATGAAGGTAAGCTGAGCTTGGAAGCGATGGCCACTTATGCTTCTTTCTCATCTGTTTGATGGGATGCAGTAATGTATCATGGTGTTCTTTGTGGCTTTTCACTTTTCCCATTTTGATACCTCTTGTGTAATTTAATCCCATCTGACGTTTCTTTGACATACATTGTTTTTAAGTTAAAATGTTGTTATGGACAGTCCACAAATTGTTTGTTTTTGTTTTGTTGTTCAATACTTGCAGGTGAAGGAAGATAACCAGGAGATTGCAAGTATGGAGCGAAAGTATGTACATGTAACTATGTCTTTGTCTTGTAATCTATTGCTTGTTTTTGGAAGTCTTCTTTTGGAAATAATGTATTGTGAAGCGCATTAACACACAGGTAATGTGAATGTACTATTATTGTGTCATTAATCCCCATGCTTTACATTGGAAATGTCGTAGTTTTGGTTTTCTTGCCAGGGGAGCCACTTTTATGTGCAATGTGTTAATACCTTGTTGCCCCTGCTGAGAAAATAAATGGGGAAGTATACATGTACATGAAGTGGGGCCCTAATTTTGTCTCAAATATATTGGCTTGAAGGCTCAGGTTATATTTGGGTTTTGACTAAAAGTTAGGTCAGAGGTCTTTTAACAATCATTTCATGCATAGGACTGCTGAACTTCGAGAGAAGATTGAAACGGTGAATGGTGAAATTCAGCAACTGGACATGGATTTGGAGGAGCATCAAGGTTTCATATTTATTGTTTTGGAGCAAATATTTGGAGATTGAAACATCCATTAAGTCTGGGTCTTTGAAAGGGTGTATTGGTGTCATAGTATGGATTGTTCTTGTAAATTAGTACTTGGTGTCAGGCAGCTCTCTGAGATTAATAATTTATTGTTTGAATGGTTCAAACAGTCAACACAGTTTTTTCTTTAAGGGTGAATGTGAGTGGTTTTACTTGTAAACAAAATTTTTAATATTTCCATATGTTGTCAACACGGTTTTTGGCATATGGCAATATGTATTGCGACTGGCCAAACTCTGTGCCTCGATCCACCTGTGGTATAAATGAAACATTGTCAACAAGTTCATAGTTGTTAGTCTCCTGTACATGTATATGTTGCCGGTAAAATCCGTTTTCAGGTTGAATCCGTTTTTACCCAGGTTAAACTGATGATCCTCATTTTACCTTGGTTCTGAATACTCACTCAGATGAATTGAAGAAACATTTTTTGGGTCTAAATTAAGCCTCGAGAAAATTAGGGTCAGGTTAGGATTGGTTTTGGTTATGATACATGGGTTAAGCATGTTCATCATTGTGGTGTATTGGTGAAGACGCAGGACCACAGATCTGGAGGATCTGAGTTCAAGTACTGGTGAGTGCACAGTACAGTTCTTAGATCTCTTACTATGTTGTAATGTCGATAACTGCATAATGAATACAGAAACCGATAAGATAATATAAATCATTAAGATGATGTGTTGAGATTGGTAAGACAGTGCTTGAGGGAAGGTGGAGGTGTTTTCAGTTCTTTTTAGAGGATTGATAGCTGCTTTAATATTCAACCTTTCGGTAAAATGAGGATCACCAATTTAACCTAGGTAAAAACGGATACAACCTGAAAACGGATTTGACTGACAACATATATACTGTATTATGTTGTTTGTTTAGTTCAGTGAGTTGTGCAATATTATGTCATTCACTGAATTTTTCTAGGAGAACGAAATATCAAGTACAAGGAATTGAAAAAAAGAGAAGAAACAATGGATGGTAGGCCATCTTTTTTGTTGTTCCAAAGTCGTATGATGTGGTGAAGTTCTACAGTATAGCAATAACTAGCAGTGGTTGTTGTTTGCTTTTGTGTCAGTTTATTGAGTTGAGCGTTGGTGATCTCTCATGAAGTGTGGTTATAAAGGGGACTACTTGAATTATGATGTTGTGGCATTGTAATAATATTGAAATAATTTCAATTACAAAGCCACAATAATAATTAGTCCTTCCTGTAGACACAGTTGTCATGACTTTAACTATACATTTTTGGGAATGCTAATTTTTTTATCTTTTTACTTAGATTTCCTTGATACCTTTGAGGAGGTTAAAGCAAATGAACAGGTGTGTCTGCATTTTTAGTTTCTCACACTTGTCCTCAATCTTACTTGGCCAATGCTCCTCTTCAACTGTAATAATATTATTGTTAATATATAGCTGAGTTTTTCCCCTCAGCAACATGCACTCTCATTGGTTACTTTGAGGTCACATGACATCTAACAATAAAACTGTTTCCCGCCAAAAGTCATTGAGCGAGCAACAGTCAAAAGCTATGACGTCAGAGGGTGACAGTGCACTTTTATCCGCGAATGTTGACCGACGACCGCCATTGTTGTTGCACGTTTTTCTTTTTGTGCTATGTAACAAATCCCTTAATGACTGGTCTCTCAGGAAACGGTTCATTTTGTTTTCCTTGGCTGCGCCTCGGGGAAACATTGAGATTCTTTGGAAACAAAATGAACTGTTTCCTGAGGGACTAGTCATTAAAAAGTGTTTATTATTGATCTATTAAGACAACACTTACCTGTAATCATTCGCTGATTCCTTTGCAACATTGTATGATGAAAACTGTACCATGTTTGGTGCTGTTGTTCACATCTTTCAATAAATAACTAATTTAATTCATTCAGCCCAGGAAAACTGCTCCTGTATTTTCCCTACACTTCTTTGGACTTTTGCATTTCCTTTTCTTTTCTGCAGACAAGAAAACAACAACTTGAAAGTACTATTGTCAATATTTTAGAGCACACGAGCAGAGTAGGTTGACTTTTGCCTTGTTTTTGAGTAAGTTTTACAGTCTGTGAGCTATTCAACTAGCATGTTCTTGAGTTGTCCATTATTGACAGCCACTTTCCTACCGAAATGAAGAATGTTCTCTGTAACTCAGACACAAGGTTAATATTATTGTTAGATAGGGAAAGGTCCATCAGTTAATATTTTGAGATCTGCAAATTTTCTGGTTTTTTGTCCTTGTCCACTGTACGTGTCTTTTTCGCATTGAGGCCATACTGATGATAAAGAATTATGTGCATGTAGAACAATGTCTGTCATTTTAATTGTTTCTCATCCTGCTTTTGTGAAATGGTGAAATCGTATCAGAACTTCTTCATCAATAATTGATAAATAATAATATTGTGGTATTTGTATTCCACTAAAATTGAGTGATTGTTTGTTGTGTTGTTTTAGGGCATGGTACGATCCAAACACATACCAAGCCCTGCAGAGCTTCGGAAATTGAAGGTGATAAAATTGTAACTAACAGATGTAAGCCAAGTTAGTTGTATATTTTTGTTTGTGAGGAGAAAAAGAAAACACTAAAGTTAATCATAATTTACGTGATTGGGCTTATGTTTGTGCTGTATGTATTTAATAACTTAAAAGTTTCTAGAGTGGACTTTTTTTTGTGGATAATTGAGGGGGGATGGTGTTAAGAATTGACCTTGTAATTTCGGTTACTAGCATTATATTTGTTAAAAACTCTGTCTCTAGTTGAGACTGCATTCCTGAGACATCCAGGAGCTTCCACCTTTTGCAGCTTGTTCCCATGACTGGCAAATCTTTGCAACCCAGCGATATGCATGTACCCCTCTCACAGTTGGGAGACAGGCACTTGTCACGTTGATAAAAAACAGTGGGAAATCACCCCAAACATGCTTTTTTGTGCTACACAACTGTAACGCCACAGTTTCTTCCTACAGTACACAGGCGCAGGAAATCATAGTGTATTTACTGACCTGGCTCCAGTTGTTCAAACAATGGATAGTGCTATCTGTTGGATAAATAACTATCCACTGGATCTGTACTAGTGGAACTAATTGCACTATTTAAACAATAGAGTGTTTCTGTCGAGGAACTATTTGCTGATAGTTGCCCCGCGGAAATTTGATGTTCTTAAAACAAATATTTGCACAAGAAGCGAAGCTTCGAGGGCAAATATTCTAGTTTTAAGAATATCAAATTTCCAAGGGGCAACTATCAGACCGATAGTTCCTTGACAGAAACACTCTATTGTCTTTATTGTTCACCACTAAATTTTCTTCCGCGCGCCAGTTGAAAAACAGTCAAAAGCCACTTAATGCAGATCAATGAAATATTTATTCATGCGTACAGGCTGTCACAAATGTCAATAATTCGCAGCGTACATTGGGTAAAGAATAGCGTACAACTGTCTTTTCAGTGGACGACTACTATCCATCCGGGTATTTTCCGCGGACTGGCATTATGGGCTGATAGTGTCTCTCCCCGGATGAACACTATCGTGTCACGTGATCAATTTAAAGCAATAAGAATCGGAGAAAATTTAGTGGTGAACTATAAATAATGGATAGTGATTTATCCAATGGATAGCACTATCCATCCTCTCTACAACTGGGGCCTGAGGTCTCTCAAATGGGAAATAAGTGCTCCTGCAGTTGCTAATTCTTTTAATTCCATTTTAGTGTATTTAAAGCTGTACAATGGAAGTGTTGCTTTTTTTTTTTTAGGATGATTTAAACTTTAAGGAAACTGAGATGCACAAGTCTCAATCCACTGCTGCCAGTTTAGATTTAGGTAGGATCTTTAAGTGTTTTTTCGCTCAGAGGTGCACACAAAGATAATTAAACTCATTGGCAAGAAGAGCTTGGGGTTTAAGGTGCCTGAATGAGTTGTGATGGACATGTGTGTCCACATGCAACAGAGGGGGTGACATTGTAAGGCTGCCACAGTCCATCTTTGCCAGAGGGGGAGGTGGGTGGGAGCAGAAAGATGATCCAAAAAGCACAATTGAAGTGCAGTGTCGAGGTAGTAAATGCCCCTGCAGCATGCTTTATGTTGTAACACTGCTGGCCAGTAATGTCTTGATTTTAACTTTGCCTAAATCTCATTTAGCCACATGTAATAGTGTTCCACAAACTTGATGCTTTATGTTTTTTACAATCTGGAACAATTAGGTTCTTGTTAATTTATTGTACTCAGTTTCATGCATGTCGGTTTTGGAATTGTTGAGAAAAGGAACTTTTTTGTTGTAGAACCCATAATGTTGACATACTTTCTTTTTTCTCTTTTATAATAATTTTTAGAGCATTCTCGACTTCAGGCTGATCTTGAAAAGGTTGAACAGGTAAGGTTTTTTTTTTGTGTGTGTGTGTGTGTAGAAGGTGTTTGAATGCCATTTTTCAGCTATATAACAATGCAACACACTTTATTACCATCATGGCAAACCGTCAATAAAATTGTAAGAAATGGGATTACAGGGCGAAAATCTTAGCTTTTGAAGAAAACGACTGGACAACAATATGTCGAAGGAAGGAAATAGAGCATTTCTGACTGGCCGAGGGGTGGGAAAGTTGCTGCACTCATTCTAGTTACAGTTTAATGTATGAAGAGTCACCTGGTTACTAAATCGCTATTGTCTTATTAGGGCAGAAAAACTTAATTTTTTGCTTCTCTCGCAAGGTTATCTGTGGTCTCACGGTTAGTGCACTCGACTCCATATCGAGTGGTCAGGATTCGGGTCCTGGGCTGGGATATTGTGTTTTGTTCTCGGGCAAGACACTGAACTCTTATGCTGTGGGTAATCTTTTGATGTAGTGGTATCTCATCCAGGAAGGGAAGGTGAGAAATATTCTTAGTCCCTTATGGTATAGAAATCGGGATTAGGTTCAGCCTAATTTGCCACTTTGCTCATAAGTGGACTTTACTTTTTTCCGTAAGCTCAGTCAGCACGAAAAACGTGTGATATTGCCTTACTGTATTGTTTGTTTTGTGCAGCTTGAAACAAAAATCACAACAGAACTGGAAACTCTGAAAGAGAGAATTAACACCATGACTCAGGTATAAAGGGTTGTTGCTGTTGAAACCTTTTATTTGGTAATATAATGTTCACATATTTATTTTAGTTCAGATTTTTCCTTGGTTAAATACGTTTTAGAGGAATAGATGTAGTTTTTTTTTTAGTTTCATTTGTCTTATAGACATTGTCATACCCTGAGGAAAGGAAAGTAGAAACGAACTAGGTTGAAAATTTTTTAACCAAGGAAAAACATCAACTGTAACATGTACATGTACAGTGTGTCCATTTTTTTCCACTCTGTAATGTATGGGGTTTTTTTTGCGTTTTCCAGGAGCTTGAGGTTTACAATGATTTGGATACTTTGAGGACGCAATCCGAAGAGAAGAAGCATGTAAGTTTTTTTTTTTCCGTGGTGTTCATTGGTATAATTGAATTGTTTTCCTTTTACTTGTGTATGTGTGGTAATCTCTCTTATAATTTCAAAGGAAAGGAACCTAACGGTGTAGTCGTTGTACCATTGGAGAGGGAGGGGAAAACTGGAGTACCTGGAGAAAAACCTCTCGGTGTAGAGTAGAGAAGGAACAAATTTCACTCACATATGTATCTGAGTCTGGGAATTGAATTCATAGAAGATTGTGTTTGAAAGTTTCTACAGTTTCCGAAATGTAACAATGGGAAGTTTGATATAAGGTTTCCAGCTTTAAATTGTGGTTTTGTATAGTCCCAATTTTAAGTGTGTCATAGTGTCCACATTTAAGAAAGAAATTAAATGTATTTTCATATAAGACAAAATTGAAAGTCTAGTTTGTATTATATGTAATTGTGTGTGAGTTGTTTGCTTTGTATAAGAGTATTTTGTTTGACGCCTGTTTTATTGATTTTAAAAGAGACAATGGCACCGTTGCTGTTTTAGCTCTTGTTTTTATTTTGTTCTAAATTTGATATGTTTATTAAGTTAATTGTAAACTTGTACTTGTGACAATTAAGGTTGTTGGTGTTTTTGTACATTTGTCTTTATAATGTTTGCCATTTCTCGTTTTTTTGTAGTGTTTAATTCTCTTTGTGGTTGTTTTTAATTTCTTTCTTTCTATTGTGGCAGCGTTTGCATGATGAAAAGAAGGTGTTGTCTAGGAGGAAGGACACTTTTAAGCAGCGTAAGTATTTTCTTTTTTTTTTTTTATATATTACTTTTTTTGACATTTTGTTTTTTTTTTTGTCCGTGAAGATGTTCAACAATTGTCTACACTTTATGACGCTTCAAGGAGCAAATTGATGGAAAATGAGACTCATTCACAGGTTAGTGTTTTTTTGTAATAGATAAATGAATTGTTTTCAATGTTCTTCATTGTCTGTATTAATTGAGGATTCCTTTGTTAAGTGTTATTGGTTGAATACTATGGGGTTTTCTTTTACAATACTTGGACATGTTTTTTTTTGTAGCTTGGTAATTTGGAACGGAAGTGGCAGCATCATGAGCAGAATAATTACGTTATGAAGGAATGTATCTTTTCATTTTGGATGGGTTGTTATCTAGTTGTTTCAGTGATTTAAATGTAAATTAGGAGAGGATTTTGTTCGGAGTAAGGAACTTTTTTCTCCAGGAGAGAATTGTTTTGTGTATGGGATGTTCTTGTTGTTCCATTTGGTTTGGAGACTTGTAATTCTATGAAGGTGTCATTGAAATTTGAATATTTCCTTTACTATGTGTAGTTATTGCCCAGAAAAGTATGGAGAGTGATTATCGTTCTTTGAAACACAATGTAACAGAACAATTGGAAGATATTAATAAGCTTCTCATTCAGTCTCTAGGACGATAGTTGAATTTGTGTTTAACTTGTTGTTGATGTAGTAAAGTTTGAAAATTGCTATAAGAGTAAGTTTCAGAGCTTGTGGCAGTTATGTTGAAAGTGAAAGTGTTTGTTTGTTCATTTTTCTATAAAGTTATTGATTTTTATCTTTAAGTAGTCGAGTTTTATTCTGTGGTTTTGTTATTTCTTGATTGTTGTAAATTTTATTTAAGTGGTATTGAAATGTTTGTTGCCTTTCATGGTTGTTTGAACTTTTTTTTGGGAAGGAATGATTGTGTACTTGTTGGAGCACTGCAAGGAATCTTTTGTTGTGAAATATGTAGATTTTTAGAAAATATAGTGTTTTGATTTGGTAACGTGGTAGCAGTTGTTGTTTTGTTTTGAAGTGGTATGTATAGGTGGAAATGGAATCTTTGCGTATGCTTGTTGGAATGGTGGAGTTCACACAAGGTAGGTGAAGAAAGATGATGCATTTGGGTGAAATAATGGTGAATTGTTGTAATGTAGTTTTGTTTGGAATTGTTAAAATTCTTTTTGGTTTGTGTTATCTATAGGAGGTTGTTACGGTGAGGGTTTGTGGGGCCCTTTGTTTTTGCATTATGTATATTATGAAGTTTTCTGTTCTTTTTCAGGTGAATTGAAGAATTTGTTGTGTGTATATATAGAGATTTTAATTCGTTTTTGGAATATTTTTCGTATATTATAAATAATAAGTCTGAATTTAGGTTTTGGGTTTTATTTTTCTTTGGTTCATTGATTTGTTTTGTGTGGTTCTACTAAGGGTTTTTTGGTAATTAAATGAGACAACATGAAGTAAATGGTAAATGTTTTTATTGTATTCTTCAATAATATAGTACAAGTTTGTAGCATTGTAATACATTGGAAACTATTAAAAATCTTACAGAATGTTTTGACTCTAAAATTAAAAACGTATTGTTTTAAAGAGACTTAAAGTGTTACTCTTAAAAGGTATTGATTGTATATTTGAAAGAAAAAGAAGTAAGCAGGTTAAGATGAACTCTGCAAAGTTACTAAAGATTCTCTGGAGCCCATTTGGCAGCCACTTTCATATTTGATTTGTAGCTCTAAATTTACTCCAGAGAAAATTTTATATCCTTGCAGAGTTGCATCTTAACCAGTTTACGACTTCCATGAAGAAAGAGCAAGATGTAAGAATTGAAAAGAAAGTAAGCAAGTTAAGATGAACTCTGCAAAGTTACTAAAGATTCTCTGGAGCCCATTTGGCAGCCACTTTCATATTTGATTTGTAGCTCTAAATTTACTCCAGAGAAAATTTTATATCCTTGCAGAGTTGCATCTTAACCAGTTTACGACTTTCATGAAGAAAGAGCAAGATGAAAGAATTGAAAAGAAAGAAGTAAGCAGGTTAAGATGAACTCTGCAAAGTTACTAAAGATTCTCTGGAGCCCATTTGGTAGCCACTTTCTTTTTTGATTTGTAGCTCTAAATTTACTCCAGAGAAAATTTTGTATCCTTGCAGAGTTGCATCTTAACCAGTTTACGACTTTCATGAAGAAAGAGCAAGATGTAAGAATTGAAAAGAAAGAAGTAAGCAAGTTAAGATGAACTCTGCAAAGTTACTAAAGATTCTCTGGAGCCCATTTGGCAGCCACTTTCATATTTGATTTGTAGCTCTAAATTTACTCCAGAGAAAATTTTATATCCTTGCAGAGTTGCATCTTAACCAGTTTACGACTTTCATGAAGAAAGAGCAAGATGAAAGAATTGAAAAGAAAGAAGTAAGCAGGTTAAGATGAACTCTGCAAAGTTACTAAAGATTCTCTGGAGCCCATTTGGTAGCCACTTTCTTTTTTGATTTGTAGCTCTAAATTTACTCCAGAGAAAATTTTGTATCCTTGCAGAGTTGCATCTTAACCAGTTTACGACTTTCATGAAGAAAGAGCAAGATGTAAGAATTGAAAAGAAAGAAGTAAGCAAGTTAAGATGAACTCTGCAAAGTTACTAAAGATTCTCTGGAGCCCATTTGGCAGCCACTTTCATATTTGATTTGTAGCTCTAAATTTACTCCAGAGAAAATTTTATATCCTTGCAGAGTTGCATCTTAACCAGTTTACGACTTTCATTAAGAAAGAGCAAGATGTAAGAATTGAAAAGAAAGAAGTAAGCAGGTTAAGATGAACTCTGCAAAGTTACTAAAGATTCTCTGGAGCCCATTTGGCAGCCACTTTCATATTTGATTTGTAGCTCTAAATTTACTCCAGAGAAAATTTTATTTCTTTGCAGAATTGCATCTTAACCCGTTTATGACTTTCATCAAGAAAGAGCGAGATGTTTAAAGAATTGAAAAGAAAGAAGCAAGCCGGGAATGATGATACTCTGCAAAGTTACTCAAGATTCTCTGGAGCCCATTCGGAGCCACTTTCATATTTGATTTGTAGCTCTAAATTTACTCCAGAGAAAAGTTTATTTCTTTGCAGAGTTGCATCTTAACCCGTTTACGACTTTCAAGTAAAAAAAAAAGGAGCTGGGGGGTGGCGGACGAATATAAAGTGCTACTACGATGAAAAAAATCAGCTCTCGTTTTTCTTCACGTTGATTGCTTCATAGGCGGAATTTTTTGTAGTAATTTCAAGAGGAATACTTTATTGGAACATCACTTTTTTTAATTTAACTGTCCGCCTTTACTTGGTACGGTTCCAACTGATAAGCTTTCAGTGATCTGGATCAAGGAGAACTCACTAGCTTGAAAATGCAGTGTGTGAATGCAGCTTAATTAGTATGCAGCACGAGGGTTTTTGGCTTTCAGATTGTCAAACTCGTGTTCTGCATACTAATTAAGCCACATTCACTCACTGCTTTTTTAAGGAAGTGAGTAAATGACGTCACTTTCTCCTCGATCCATATCACTGAAAGCTTATCAGTCGAAACTGCACCAAGTAATGGCGGACCGTTAAATTAAAAAAGTGGAGTTCAAATAAAGTCTTCCTCTTGAAATTACTACAAAAAAATTTCGACTATTGAGCAATCAACGCGAGTACTTTTGAAATGTGAAGAAAAATGAGAGCTGATTTTTTCATCGAAGTAGCACTTTTAAGATTGTTCTTTCGTTGTGTTAACGCGAGCAGGCGTCCTTTTGTCTTCAAATCCTACGCGCAGGAAGAAATGGAAACACGATGCTAATTTTTGGTAATACCGATGAAGGAGTGGGAGCCAGGAAGTGGGGCTTGTTGGTTTGGTAGCTTGAGAACAGTCGTCCTTATATCCCTTAATTATACGCGCGGGTGGAAATGGAATGAGAAATCAAAGGAAGGGGGAGGATTGGGCCAGCTTTTTTGCGCTTCCAACTGGTGTAAGGAAGGCCCAGACTTCTCTCGTACTTTTCCAAGGATGCTAGACTGCGCGCAAGGTCAGAGAGGAAAGAGTGATTTAGAGTGGAACAGTGTCCTGGGTATCTTCTTTGGGGTTCCCAATCTTGTGGGAGGCGTTTTTCTTTAAGCCTTCTCAGCACCTGAAACAAATAAAATAATAAGGGTAACGGGTTACGTTTCGAAATCGTAAGGAATACTGGATTTTTTTTTGGGGGGGGGGGGGAGGGAGCGGACAATTTTCATTTGATGACGACGATAAAGTTATTCCCTTTGTCCATAAGAGACAAGGAAAAGTAACTTCGTTTTTTCCTTTTTCGTTTGCTTTGTTTGGACAACTTGTAATGGAAACGCCGAGACGACACAACGCAATTTACTGCCTGGAAAATTGAGATCATCACATTCTCTTTGTCGGTAGACAGTTTACTGCAGCACAGCTGTCGACGGCAACTACTGTTTTTTTTTTTTTATGGCATTCTTTCTCCCATGGAATACCTACTTGAAAAGCGAGGGAAGAGTCCTTAAAAAAAGACTTGTTAAGCCCTCCCCGACACTTGCTACCATTAAGTACGTCAACTGTTTCTGCTTACGAGTTGATTAGAAAGACAGCGAAGAGGCCAAAGCCTTTTTTACGGAATGAATTGACACAGCTTAAATGGGTGTTATTAAAGGAAGATACTAAGCAAAAAATTAAGTTGATAACTTAAGAGAATGAGGGAGAATAGGTGGCAAAACTGGCCTGGTCTTTTATTTCCGTTTTCCAAAACCTTTCGAGTGCTCTTTAGGAAAATAAGGGAGGTATTCAATTTGAGAACACTGAAGCAGAATAGACCTTTTTACCGGCCATTTTGATTTCTATTGTTTCGAATAGCTATTATGGGATGCCCGGGGGGCAAATACACATTAATTTGCCCCCTGAGCATCCCATAATGTCTTTCGAAACAATAGAAATCAAAATGGCCGCCGTATCTGCAAAAAGGTCTATTGATGGTTAGAGCGTATGTTTTTCAAGGGTACTTCACTTAGTCGTTGTTTCTCTTCGACTTTTCCTTCTTGTTGGTGGCCTTGTTTCTCCAAGTTGTTTTTTTCCTCATTGTCATCACCCCTAAGACCTTTTCTTTCTTTTTGGGCGAGGTGCACGAACGTTGTCTACTTGCGCTTATTTGAGAGATTGTTATCGCCTTTGAGTGGGTTTAGTGCAGTAGTCTCGCAAAAATGTGCTTCTCGCCTGTTTAGCTTGCCCACCAACCACGCGAATAGTTAAGGACGGTTTCTTGGTAACTAACTCATCTTTGTAACCTTAGTCTAGCACACGAATTTCCTTATGGTGCAACAACTGATGCTTGTTCACGTGACAACGAACACCTGATGGTGGTGACCGATGATGTATCACACGGGTTTCACTGCCGCGAAAAAATACAAGCAGTGTTTCGTGTTATCTTAGTTTTCTTTGTAATCTTCCTCGTTACGATAACGTAATAAAGTCTACAACACAGACGAAAATAACTGATTTTGGCTATCAAATGCCGTTAAGACTTTTGGGCGAAAGCCTGTACATAGGAAAGAATGAGGGACTTGAACAGTGTGTCATATGGGTGAGCCAAGGTAGCTTCAATTGTGTCGCCTAATTGCTTAAACACTTCTTAAACAAATTTGACTGAAAACAGCATTTCCCACGGCTTATAATTATTGTAGTAGGAATGGAGATTCCCCTTAAAGGAAAAGCAACGGAACCAATAGGGAAAGTGCAATCTGATAGTAATCTTGTACTGAAACCTATAACTACGCGCTTGTATTCTATACCAATAAAATACTAATTAGCGACTTCTTTAGATTGTTACCTTTCAATATTTTGTCGGTCAAATAGTTTAAAAGTACATAGTCAAAAATACCATAACCCTATATGGAAAATGACTCCTTTATGTATATATTTTTTTCATTATATTGAAATATTTTCATGTACTTCGGGTTGAAAGAAACAACGGCGACGTCAAAATCCCAAAACATGGTCAGCTCCAAACGAGGAAGAACATGAATTTTTCAGAAGTTTGAACTTGTCCTTTTTAGAGGACAAATATGTAAGTTAACTTATAAGAGGTCAAACCAGAAACTCGAGGTATAAACCATTTGAAAATTCTTACCGGAGTCAATCCTGCCATGAACGTGTTTACTGAAGTACTTCACTTCTACCAGTTCTGCTTGTCACAAGTTTAAAAGCTGGCGAAGAGTTGTGCGTATAAACTGTGGGTTCCCATGATGCAGGTTCACTGATTTAGCAGACTTCAAACAGCAAATTCTCCCTCCGACAGCAATTCCTGTAACCACAGTCAACTCGTCCCTACACTGTTTGAACATCAGAACGCCTTGTAACTGCAAGAGGATACATTAATGGATTAAACTATCATCATACGTCGCTCCTGCTTTAAAGTATTATTTCAGCACAAACGTGTCAAAAAGCAAGACGCTTTTTCATTGGTTCAACCTTTCCCAGAGGTAATAAGGAATCCCATCCAAAGTAATGTTGACTCTCTTTGGGAATGAATTGAATTGTGCAACATTCGAATAAGGAAAATTATTTTGCATACTGTCAGCACTGACCAAAAGAAATACTTCAAAAAATTATTTTTTTAAAACCCCGTGTATTGTTCAAATTAAGATAAATAAAAACGTACGTCAAAATGGAAAAGAGGAAGATTTGACGATTTAAAGAGTTTCAAAGTAAATGTACGTCGACTACTTAATAAAATGGAACGCCGTATTATCGCACCATGTTAACTAACGTTCACAACTTTAAAACATGTCAACTCTGTTTATTCCACAAAAATTATATCAGCCTATTTTAACCTGTTGAAAACCAAGATTCATATCTCGAAATAAGGGCGTCGGGTTGTTTATAAAGGAAACAAAGTTGGAAGAGTCCCAGCGAACTTCAATTCAAAACAGGAAAAGTAATGGGCAAAGGAAATATAAAAAATATAACATTGTCATGAGCGAACGAAACCTTTCTTCTTTACTTTGTCTTCTTAAAGGAATGACCTAAATTCGGTTAATTTGTTCAACGCACAGTTGACCCGACTTAACATACGCAAATTTGCTTGCATCAAAGGTGGACCAATGTAAGGTAACTTAAATCCAAAGGAAGATTAAAGTTTGCACTTTTGCTCTCACGAAGGACTAACACTCAAAATGGAGTACTGCATTACTCACACTCTGTTCCGCACTTCGACGAAGACCATGCCAACGGAGAGAAAACCTTTGAGCTCATCGCTCTCAGTTGTGCAGATTATTCGTAGTCCTGCATCCTAATGAGAAAGTTTGGCTGCGTGAAGGACTAGGTTGAGAGAAGCAAAACCCCAGGAGGGCGGACGGGACAATACCCACGCCAGGAGACACAAAGCAAATACGAACAAGGGAAAAATACCCTCGTTCATATTTGAATACCGCATCTATCCATGTGGCCATCCGACACTAGCAATAGTCCAATTTCGTTATATTAAAATTCAGCCTCAAACAAAAGGCATCATCTCGAGGCTCTAAGGAATCCGTATAATTATGGGTCTTTCTGCAGGTACCGGAAAGCATTGTGTTTTTGGTCACTTGGGATTAGTCTTTATTTGGAGTTACTTTGTTTTCTGTCTTTGTTTCTTTTGTTTTACGTAATTTGTGCTCCGGTACCTGCAAAAGCTGCTATAATTATTATATTACTAGCTCCGTGAGCGGCAAGATGAACCAAATCCCGCGCTGTGATTGGCTACCCTAAAGGGCAACAAAGCTCCGCCCGCTCGGGATTTCTCGCTTGGTCCTGCAAGATCAAAGATCACTTTTTCGAGCTTTATCCCATTTAATAAATCCTTTACTGACCAAGCCGGAAAGGCAAAGTATATCATTGACGATAATGAGCAGTTTTGCAATGCTGACCAAATGAAATGACAAGAGGGCACAGTCTATCCTTGACGGTGAATAACAGTTCTGCGATGCAGACGGAACCTAATACAGTCGAACCTCGATTATCCGGACTCGTTGGGACTACACGAAATAGTACGGATAATCGAGGGTCCGGATAATCGAGGTCCGGATAATCGAGGTTCGACTGTAATATTGCGAGAAGGGAGAGTCTTTCTTTATGCGGTGCTGAAGATATCATATGTTACGAAAGCACAGTATACAGATAATGATGAAGAATAGTGATGCGGTGCAGCAGAAATCAAATGCCAGGAAGTCATGGTCTAAGAATCCTTGACGATGAAAAATATTTATTGTGTGCTGCAGATATCATTTCGCGGGAAAGCACAGCCTATAGAAAAATAAATACGTTCAATCGCCGGGATACCTGTCACTTCCCTTTTCTGCATACCGACTCCTCTTCATATTCAGATGGGGATCCATGTAGTCTTTGTTATGGCTTTTCATATATAAAAATACAACCGTAAATTAATACATTATTATAACTTCATAATTATTACTCGCCAACTTGGATTTACTATGCAGCCAAAGGCCGTAATCGCTCAAAAGTCACAATCGCTGCAAAGGTTTCAAAGGATAAAAGACAACTGTTCACAGCAAAAGCCATAACTGGCAATCACCGCAAAAGCTTTGCCAAACCTGTAAAGACAACTTTAGCAAAAGTCCTTTTTTAAGTGCAACCCCACACTTAAATCTTACATAACCAGGGGGCAATCGTTGCGAAAGCTTTACAGGATAAAAGACAACTGTTCACAGCAAAAGCCATAACTGGCAATCACCGCAAAAGCTTTGCCAAACCTGTAAAGACAATTTCAGCAAAGTCCTTTTTTAAGTGCAACCCCACACTTAAATCTTACATAACCAGGGGGCAATTGTTGCGAAAGCTTTACAGGATAAAAGACAACTGTTCACAGCAAAAGCCATAACTGGCAATCACCGCAAAAGCTTTGCCAAACCTGTAAAGACAATTTCAGCAAAAGTCCTTTTTTAAGTCTAACCCCACACTTAAATCTTACATAACCAGGGGGCAATCGTTGCGAAAGCTTTACAGGATAAAAGACAACTGTTCACAGCAAAAGCCATAACTGGCAATCACCGCAAAAGCTTTGCCAAACCTGTAAGGACAATTTTAGCAAAAGTCCTTTTTCAAGTCCAACCCCACACTTAATTAAATCTTACATAACCGACGGGCAATCGCTGTGAAAACTTTAAAGGTTAAAAGACAACTGTTCACAGCAAAAGCCATAACTGGCAATCACCACAAACGCTTTGCCAAACCTGTAAAGACAATTTCAGCAAAAGTCCTTTGTTAAGTCTAACCCCACACTAAACTCTTACATAACCTGGGGGCAAATCGCTGTGAAAGCTTTACTGGATAAAAGACAACTGTTGACAGCAAAAGCCATAACTGGCAATCACCACCAAAGCTTCGCCAAAGCTGTAAGGACAATTTAAGCAAAAGTGCTTTTTCAAGTCTAACCCCACACTTAAATCTTACATAACCGGGAGGCAATCGCTGTGAAAGCTTTACTGGATAAAAGCCAACTGTTCACAGCAAAAGCTATAACTGGCAATCACCGCAAAAGCTTGGCCAAACTTGTAAGGACAATTTCAGCAAAAGTCCTTTTTTAAGTCCAACCCCACTTAAATCTTACATAACCGAGGGGCAATATGGTTGCATCAAAGGTGAATTAAATAAAAGTAAATTATCTCCGAAGGAAGAATGGCGTTAACTTAAGTAAGTTACAATGTCCCCTAGAAAATAACTAAAAAGACAATAGAGCTAGGATTATGTATGCATAAAGAAAAAAAAGTCGATTCTGGGATGCACAAATATAAGGATAAAAGACAGACTAGCACAAGAGCAACAACAACAACAACAACAACAACAAAAGAGCATAGAGACAAGGTCACTTGAAATAAGAAAATGGAGAGAAAAAAGAGGAAGTCTAAATACAATTAGTATGATGTAATGATAGACTTGGAACGGTTCTAAAGAAGAAAAGACTAATTTGCATAATCCATGATCAGCCCTGGGCATTATGGAAGAATAATGCCCCAGCTTTTAGCTGCTCTTAGCCAATCACAGTGTGCATTATACTGGCCAGAAACACTAGCCATAATTATAATAATAGGATGTAACATGGTTTCATAGGTATTTCCCCAAATTAAAGTACCATTTATTTTAAAAAGGGCAAATTAGAAAGAATAGAACTGAATTAAAATATCTTGGGAAACAAAAAGACTAATTTAAGCAAAGATCCCTACGCCTCTGCAGATTTTTTACTTAACTGGTGAATGTACTCCTTGAGTCAATGAGCACTCCAAGGTATCCAAGGTATTCAAGGTATTTAGTCAAATTTTTGAGAGGCCTGAAAGAGAACAAAGTTTGTTTTGCCAATATTTAACAATAATTTATTACAACAAAGCCAGTTATGAATATTTTCCAACTCTAAATTAACGTTTGTTTCAAGAGATCCAAAGATGAATCTACAAAAAATAAAACCATCAGACTGCAAAGAGCAATTGGAGAAAAAATCATTGATGTATTAAAGGAAGAGAAGTGAGCCAAGAGCAGACCCTTGAGGGACATGGCATGAGATGATGCAAATAATAATATTTATTGATCAATATCTCCATTGTATTAGATACGTAAGAGACAAACCAATCATAGGAAATACCACAGATCCCATATGAATATAACTTGGCTAAAACAATATCATGGTTTCCAGTATCAATGGCTATACTGAGATCTACTAGACATATGAAGCAGGAAAATTGGCCAATTTCAATTACCCTTTGATTTTTGTCACGTTCCCTGATCCCTTCGTTTCCCTTAGCCAGCAGGGCCTTCGTACAATAAAAGGAAGGGCTATGGAGACACAGGATTTCATTGGCTACTGGGTACTTTCCTAACAATGGAAATCTTGAACGGAAGTAAAAAAATCCTGGTGAACTTTGGTGAACATTGTAGACGGAGATTCCCCGTGAAAGACAGTCATAGATTTTTTAAAAGGTCTCTAGGTGCTGTAACCAAACAGTTATTTTCGGGAACGAAAACAGTGTTGGAATTTTTATTGGAAAGCAAATTAAGTTTCAGTAGATGATATCAATAGTTTCCATGCAAAACGCCAGCTGTCGGCCTTGTTTTCGCAAGATCTACACCACCTTAGAACTACAGTCAGTATACAAGTAAGGAGAGTCTGTCTTTGCTTTGCAAAAGCCTGCTTTGGCTGTGGCAAAATAAAAAGAGTTCACAGTTCTAAGCAAGTGACTCACCACCATCCTCTTGCCAAACGAACAAAGTTATACAGAGAAATTTTCAAAGAAGGCAGAGAACTGACTAGCAATGAATAGAAATGTGGTATATGAGGAGAAAAATGAAGATGACAATAATATTATGATTGGCAGTGATGATGAGGAATCAAATCCAGAAGAGTTAGAGGAACATTGCACTGAGAGGAGACTCCAGTGAATCTGAGTGAATCAAGTGCAGATGAACAGGCAATATTACAATACCGCACATGAATAGAGGAACAGAACCAAGGTTCTGGAGAATAATAAGAATTTTCTTATGTCAAGAAAAACTGGCTGATGCTTGATTAAGAAAAAATCAAAAGGTGCCTTTTAAATTATGGTATTTGCCTACTGTTTAAGTGTATCATCTTCCCAAGCTGCCTTCTCAGCTCAAAATTTGCCAGGTGCTACTGATTTTCTAATTTTCTGCCTCCCTCAGCAGTGAAAAAAGGGGGTCTTGAGCCACCTTAAAATGTCTAACTGCAATTTGAAAATTAATGAGAATGCAAGCATTGCTGCCTACCATTCTAATTAATATTCAAACTGCACTGAGACACTTTCAACATATTCAAATACATTACCACAAGACAGATTGACAGTGCAACACTGTATCACAACAGCAATGGTATAGTTACTGTATTATTTGACACACCAACTATTTGTAAACACGATGCTCTCATCACTGTGACATAAATGGTAAGAAATTCAGTGGCTGAAATCTCTCTTGCTTGCTTGCAGATGCAAAGAAATGTATACCATACCTAGAATAGGATTCATTTTTTTACATTCCTTCTTAGTACGTCGTACCTAAGGTACTAAGATTTCCAATGGTCTTTAAAATAGAGTCAGGTACCTAGGGGCGCATTCAGTTGGTTATCGTTAGAGTGGGGGGTTAGAGAAAGTTGAAGAATAACTGTTATAGGCGCACTAACATACTAAGCTGACTAAGGATACGTTAAATTACTCAGATAACAAGAACACTGCTGTACGAGTCGTACTAACGTACTAAGGATTAGTACGTTAGTACGCCTAGTACGGCAGTGTTCTTGTTATCTGAGTATTTTAATGTATTCTTAGTACATTAGTACGCCTCGGGCAGTGTTCTCGTTATCTAAGGTTTTAAACCTTTAATTTGTATCGCCTAGTACGGCAGTGTTCAGTACGGCAGTGTTCTTGTTATCTAAGTATTTTAATGTATTCTTAGTACGTTAGTACGCCTCGGGCAGTGTTCTCGTTATCTAAGGTTTTAAACGTTTAATTTGTATCAGAGCAAATCAAAGAGGGAAGAGCGGGTTAATTAAATGAGCTAAAAAAATACAAAACAGCGTACCAAACAAAATAAAGGGACTACGAAACATTAGTACGGTAATCAGACGTACTAAAGAAAAAAAAAGGCAAAGGGAACCTAAAGCGGGCAACATATGTACATCTGGCATTGATTTAGAGTCCTAGCGAATTTCCTAATTATCAGTTATTCTTAATATTGATAGAGGTTTGAAGGCCTAAAGAAATGCATGGCATAGACTTAACTTTGATTTCCTTTCTTGAAAGCATTCTAATAGGTAATCTTTTTCACCTTGGTAAAAGAAACTCATAATTACATGTACAAAACAAAACTTTCCTCTAGTTTGACTTATGCTCTCCCAAAGATTAGAACAACTATAGAATTTCAACATTAGATATCAGGGTGCTGGAATGACATAAGTGATGATATTAAGCTCCTACCACTTAAACAATTTAAGAATAAGATCAAATCAAATGTTATATAACAATAATATACACTTAATGTATGGTCCCGAGGGAAACAGTTAGTTTTGTTTTCCCAAGAGTCCTGATGCTTCCCGAAATGAAGTTAAGGTAAACATCAGGACTAGAGGAAAAACAAAACTAACTAGTTTTCCGAGGGACCAGACATTAACATTTAACATTGACATTTCCTTCAACAATAATACATTGCAGCAAAATATCCGGAGCAGGCGACAAATGTGGAATTGTATCCCGGTCAGGATACATTTGAATTTGATCAGGGGCATGTGACCAAGAATCAACCAATCACAGTGCTTGTTTTGTTGAGTGAAAGTCTAGGTACATGACTAGTTTACTTAAATGGTAGAAATGCTGCCGAGCATTTTCAATAATCACCCATGTAATTATACTAATGCAAGTTATTAGTATAATAACAATAATAATTATTATACTTTTGACGTACAAATACTTTCTTCTGCTAGCTTGTCCGAAATTTACTGTTTCTTTAAGCAATTACTAGTTATAAATTCTCTAAATTTAGTCTTTGTCTGGTGTGGGTGTATTGTTGTATACCTTATTGGTACTAATTTTCGCGGGCACTAAATTTCGCGAAAAAAAAGATCAGCATATTTCGTGGGTCTTTATTTTAGCGATTTGGGTGCAAAACTATTTTCTTAGGGAATTAATTTTCGCGAAAATGAAAAAGAAAACATATTTCGAGAATTTTATCATTATTTTACACTTCTTATTGCTGAAAATCATCAACTCATAACAAAACCAAATTAAACTATAGAAAAGACAAAGACATTATCATCATGCTTAACGTTCTTTGCAATTGCATACATATTTACATTGTACCTTGGTACCATTGGCATAAAGTTTTGGGCCTCTATTCAATTTCTAGGGCGAGCTCAATGTCAGTGAACGGGTCTTCTGGAGGGAGATCCGTTTGTCCATCTAAGAGGTCAGAGACCTCGGCTTTCTCCCATCCTTTCGCGATGAGTCGCACACACACAGGACTAGTCAGGTGGTTGTAAAGGTCCACCAACCAGACAGCATGAAGTGGTTTTAGGACTGTTAGTCTCAGATCCACGTTAACATCAGTGCTGTCGCCTCCCGATTCTATTTGCTGCTTTACTTCGTTCGAGTACCATGCTGTAAACTTGTCCTTCATAAATCTCTTGGCCTCGCCATTGACGGTGAGGTCCAGAGGCTGAAAGAAATGGGACATGTTGGCGGGCACAGACACAATCGTAATATTTAGCGATGCCAATTTCCTCTAAACCTTTTGGCCTTTAAACACATCCCAGATCAGCAGAGCTTTTTGAGTCGGTGCCAGTTCGAGCTCTTTTCTTTTCCTCTCGACATAGGGGGCAACTACTTTATCTATCAAGGTTAGAGTTTCATGTTCGTTAGAGTAATGTTTCGGATTCTGGGAAATCGCGAATCCTTTGGGGAATTTAAAACCTCTTGGTTGGCTGGCTGTTGTTTTTCCTTGGTATATGACTTGCATGGGTAAGAATTGTCCTGATAAAGTGATAAAAAAGGTGAGAGTGATGTTTCTCTTATCAGTCAGACCTTTAATTGGAACTGACAAGGAATTTCTTGCAGCCATCGTCATTCTCCCAACGGAAACATAAGAGCAAGGAGTTTGATCCGCATTTAACACCAACTCAGGAGGAATCTTGTTCTCTGTCATCAACTTGTTAATGTCCGTGAGAAATGTAAGCTTACATTCTCAGTTTACAGATACGTGTTAGCTGTCACAATACAATAAACTGCAACAGACCACCCACGGAGTGGAACAGCAAACACACCAGATTACAATGGCGAGCAGAGATCACAGTGGGTCTATCACGTATTTGTTCAAGTGCGGTCTCCGCGGGTTTCACGTTTATAAAGAGGTTTGGAGTCCGATTGTTGGACAGCAATTGAAATGCTGCTACGAGAGAAATAACTGTTACGATCGCTATGCTATTGCCGCGACCAAGCGCATTTGAGGCCATCTTGCCGACTCTACAGTTGGTCACTTGCCCAGAGAAATTTCCAGAGCAACACGCTTTTTCCTACTCAGAGGAGTGGTTGTTTGCACTAAAGTCATCGACAAGAACCACAGAAGATCTCCCCTAGTGCAAGGAGGATTGAAAATTCCGGTACAAGTTACATCGGAGATGGATCTTACCGAAAGGAACAAGGCAATACTTGAAAAGTATAAACAGATTGTTGTTTCAAATTACAAAGAACCCGGGATGGATGGCAATTTCGATGACTGTACAAAAGAGGTGCTGAAAGAACTTGAAGATGACGATAGCGATACAGTTGAAGAGGTTGAAAGCAACACAGATAGTAAAATTTGATTGTTAAACTGTTTTCTTCACACATTATACTTTCACATTATAGCTTGCACACATTATACGTAGGCGTGTTTCTTCATTAAATTGAGAAAACTAGAAATATAGGAGGGTATTAAATTTTGCTACATTAAATTTCGCGGGAATTTTTTTTCGCGTCACTTTAAGTTCACGATTTTTTTAAAATCACGAAAATCGCTAAATTAATTAAAGCAACGCGAAAATTAATACCAATAATGTATCTTTCTTCTCTTTAATACCTGACCTAGAGAGAATTTGATGTAAATAACTTATGATGGCTGTCCAACTTCTAATTAGCCCATATTATGGTTACTTAAATAGGACCGTCATGTACTCTTATTTATTATGTGGGATGCCACAGGCAGACCACGTCAATAATCCAGTTGAGTTTTTTTCTATTTTTCATCGTAGTCACAAATGTGCATACCCCAAGGATAGTAGATTACCCGCTCGATAAGAATCTCATAGGATACAACAGGAACCATCATACCTCGAACTCGCGCCACACACCCCGGGAGCGAGTAAGTCCACACTGAGCCATCGTCAGTAAGAAATCCCACTCTTCTCTCTTCTTCTCTGAGCGTGCGCTAGACCACTCTGTGCTCACAATATAAGCTATAGCAAATCCTTTCTGCCCGCAATGATTGAACCTCACATCTGAAAGTATTTGATAAAGTGGACAGATTATTTTTCTTTGAGAATAGCAAGCTTTAAAGGTAAGGAGAACTTTCTAAGTTATTTTTAGTTGTGTGTTTCAATGTGAACATTTAATATTGCATAAAACAAATACTCCAATCATTCTGTTTTTCTTGCGAACCAGTTTGTTCAGTCGTTCCAAACAATGCACCAAACAGACTTGAGACTTGCAGCAGTTATTTTTGTATTAGTCTTTTGTAACATTTCATTTTCTTGACTTCTTTCTTAGGTTTCAGATTAATTTTTTTACTAGGTGACAGCGAAAACACTCTCAGTGTGTTCATTTGGCCATTGTGAGTCAACTCCCGCCATTAGAAAGCACTGTTTGGGAATTCCAACGCCATTCCTCCCAATATAGGACTCAATCAAAGGAGAACTGTGAGGAAGTTGTGGATACATTGCTTACAAAATGGCAGTTCTGTTGCAATCAGTTGCTTTCTTATCTTCAAGAAGTGTTAGGAAACAATGACTGAATTCGTGTTTGATTAAAATTCGTGTTTGATTAAAAGAATGTGTCATCATTGGCAGGCTACACCAGGTCATTTTCAACATTTGAAGGGTCCTCAACTATGTAAACAGCTACGAATGCCTCAGTTTGCGATAAGTAAAAACAAGGATTTGTTTCCAAAAATTTTCAACCTTTCACGAAATCTGGAACGTATCATGAAACATTGTCCTTTTTAGTTTAGCCTGCGTAGCTGGTGGTATTCTAGGCCCGCGGAATAAAGTTTCAGCAGGGCTAACTTCGCCGCTCGCGATTAGCAGCTCCACCACCAAAACTTTATTCCACGTGCCTAGAATACCGCCAGCTATGCAGGCTATATTTAGTTGCATTTAGATGCAAATAGAGCCCAACCTCGTTCCCAGGGTCTCTCTTCTCGGCCTCCCTTGGTCTTGGAAGAGAGACCCTGGTTGCGGCTGGTCATGTGACCACCCAGGATCTGGGTGGTAAAAAAATCTGCTGGAAGGGTGAGGTAACAGGGTTTTTGATTATCACAGTGACAAATTTACTAAGGCAGGGAGAGAGCGGTATGTCGCTTGACTCAGTAGTTTTCGCGCAAAAGTCATGTTTCAAAACCAAACACCAAAAAAGTTTTTTTACTCTGCTGATTCAAGTTTATGTAGGGTTTGTGCCGACGTGGTTGCACATGTTTCCTCTCTTTCCCTCAACAATCGAAGCAGAACTTGGAAAACTAAGGATTTCCTGTGGCCAATAGGAAGAACAGCAACTAAATCTTTCTTTACATATAAACTGTCCAGGCAAATGACTTGCTTCACTTTCAAAATTATATCGTCATAGCCAGCCGAAAGTAGCGCCTTCTGAACACATCTCAGAAACTCGAGTGCCATTTTGAAACCAACAATTGTTTAACTTCACCTTCCCCCGGATGGTATTTTATCGTCCTCTTGACCAAATATACTTGAGTACCCACCCACCCTGCAGTTTTGGATAGATAGATGGTCACGTGACCAGCCGCAACCAGGGTCTCTCTTCCAACGACCAAGGGAGGCAGAGAAGCGAGACCCTGGGAATGAGGTTGAATAGAGCCATGTGAAAACAATCGCCAACTGGTGTTTTCGACTCTTTTAAACGTTTTACAAGGTTGTTAAAAGCATATGAAAGTACCAGAGGATAACCATTTTGCAAGGAAAGAATAAATTGACCTTGTCAGCTGTACATTTTGTTTTGATGTTACTCTATAGAGAACAGTTTCTTTCAAATGTCATCTTATGCTCGTGCTCGTAAAAAATGAGTCAACATTAATTTTTTACCTGGGTTAAGCCATTTACGAAAAAAAATATGGAAATTTCGCGTGTTAAGGAGAGTTCCCTTGAGAACTTCACGTGGTATGCAATGGGAAAACATGCAAGCTAAAGACGTCATTTTGTGTTTGATTCCTATCGTAAAGGAATGCTTCACTGTTCAAATACAATAAGATAATAGCGAAAACATCTGGATATTTCTCAACTATGTAGACACAGCTATCAAGAGCTTTTAACCCTGTCTTTTACATTTAAGTACCTTTAGCTTTTAAATGTGTTACAAGTATACCTGATAAGTATTGAATATAACCAACAGAATGATAAAATAATAACAAACTAAAAGAGCAGTAGTTTGCTTTAGGTGAATGTAGTTGTCACTGTCCACGGCAATCTCACGGCATGCTCCTTTGCTAATGCAAGTGGACCTGTGAACTTGGTAGATTGACGAGCAAATGCTGCTTCGCATTCATTTTTAACACACATAGCACAGTGACACCTTACGTTTTCCACTGAACAATGGCTCGGTAACACATGCTGACTGCAACGAGTATCAATCCTGTCGGAACGAACGAAAAGAAGTCGAAGAATATTTCAACGTATTACGTTACAGAATTACTTCGGAAAGTGAACCGTCGGAGAATCGATATTGATCGTTGCTATATCGATTTGAATTCAACTAAGTGAGTGAAAAATTGGCATGTCTTGAAAAAAATCGATAATGGTTGTTGACTTATCGATTAGCTTACATCTGAGTGAGTGACAAATTTGCATATTCTGACCCCTAACGATAGTCGTAGATGCGCTTTGCATATCCACGACTTAAAATAGGTCCCTCAGGGGACATGTGCTTATGGGTAACGAATGTTACACCATTAACATTGTCTGCGTTTTTGTAATGGGCATTGACAATGAATGCTTGGAATGCACGAAGAGCATTGCAATTAAGTTTTTCCGATATCGCTGCATGTGGCTACTGTAACATTTACAAAAACTGAGTGAATTTCGAAGAAAGAATGGCTGCAATTATTGCGAAAATAAAGAAAAAACGAAATAATGAGCGAGAGGTAGTAACATGTGCAAAGAGTGATGATGGAATCCGGCAGTAGGTGATCTGTTCGAAAATCAAGGTCAACACAGAGATCCTTTCTTGGATTTGTTTTTATTTTTTGACCCAAGAAGAGCACTGATAATTCTCAAGGTTTGATACGTTTGTCAAGTAATTCTGGATCGCGGCAATGTACAAAGAGAGAAAACAAATTATGAGCACGTCACTTAATAGCATCAGGTAGTTTCATTTGCATGAGCGAGGTTAATGATACCTTACCTCCCAATTTTTCCGCGAAAATTTTTTGGCTTAGATGAAAATCACAATATTTTCCCCAGAAAATTATTTACAGGTAGTTTCGTGACCTTTCTGGTGTTAGTTGGTCTTGGTTTTAGTTAGCTACCAAACTTAGGTTATCAAATTTCAAATTCAAGTTCTTTTACCACCTCAGCAACTTTCAGTCTACAAAGAACTTTCATCTAAAATGAAGTTTACTTCTACCCGTCAGGAATTTATATTTTAAATTTCTGCAAAATTTTGGCATTACTTAAACATCTCGATCTCAACATGCCAAAAATATGCATATCCCGTCTGTTGGCATATGTCAAGTATAAAGTTGTTTATAAGACGAAAAAATTACATTGCCTAAAAACCCAATCTAATGTTGTCGTGCTTCACCGGGCTACCAAGTAAGTTTGTTTACGCATCTTGGTAGCTTTCAATATGCAAGCCTGAGAAGTTTACCTCTACCTATGAGAAATTTATATTTTCAATTTCAGCAAAACAAAACAAATGGTCAATTGATTATGATTTTTTGGCATAAGAGATCTCGCCATGACAAAAATATGCACATCGCATCGGCAAGTGTCAGAGAGCAAGTTGCCTTTGATGACAACTGATGAGAGTTTTACAAAATGTTTCAAGATTCGAAAAGATCAGACATCATACTGGAATATCAACATGAAAGCTCATTGAAGAGGTTTTATAGGCATTTGGACTCCAAAGGCCGTTTTCCGCTCAAATCCTACCGGCTTCCCCAACATGTTTGCCAATCAAATCATCATGCGATTGTCGAAATCTTGCCGTAAATTCTCTAAAATTTCTCTTTTCATAAGGAAAATTTAGAAAGGAAAAGGCAACAAGTAGGTCGCAAACAGAATAACTGTTAAATGGACATTAATTGTTAAAATTGAATAAAGATCTCATCAGTTTAGTGATTCATGCACGTGATTTTACACTCACTCACTCACTCAGACAACCCCCATGACATTGTGCATTACAGGCTAGCCCGTAAGCACAAAAACGGGAAAATAAATCAAGTATTAAAAAAGGATCAACGTCTTCGTTACTGGGATTTTGCAATCCCAGGCTCTTTCATCTCCAACCCTACTGTAAATGATACATAATCGATTATGTAAAATGACAACAAAATAAATCACGAAAAAAAAACATACAAGTGGCAATCAGGCCCAGAACTCTCACATGACCCGCTTAGGAAAAGCACTGCCTGGGAATTCCATCGCCACTCCTCCCAATACAGGAATCAAAAAATGGGGAAAGAAGATTGGAAAAAAGCCTTTAACAACCAAAAACAGCAATGAAATCAAGCAAGGAAAAGGAAGTTAAAAAAATATAAGATTAGAAGTCTTCTGCGCGGACAATATTTAGAGGTCTATCTCATATCCAACACGCTCTTGTGGAATAATTGTTAAGCAGACACTTAGCCTAACATTAAAATTAATGGTGTGTGATAGGTCAAGTCAATGACATTCAACAACAAAAAATTAATCCATTCCTCCCAGTACAGGAATCAAAAACTTGAAAAGAATATTAGTAGAAAAGACTTAAACAACAAATAGAAAGACATACACTATATTTTGTTTTATACACAAACCAAACCAAACGATCAATCTCCAGTCAGTATTCCAAAGAAATTTCACTTTGTTCTATTAACATTCCTTAAAAGGCTTTAGTAAAAGTAAATTGTCATAGTATTGCTGTGCTGATTGTTGAGGCCCCATTAGGGGAGGGAGGAATCTAAGTATCCCATATCCCTAAATATCCTGTATCCCGTTAATTCCTGTGGTTTGTATCATATATCACTATAATACCAGTTCGGTTTTTTAAATATCCTGCATCCCATTTATTTCCTCCCCAAATATCCCATATCCCTATAAGTTTTTTACCTAATTATTCTGTATTCCTAATAACCCCTTATAGGGCCTCGGTGTTTCCACTGGCAAATTTAGTAGCATTAATAATAAGAAATAACCTCTTTTTGTTTTTATCTTTCTGGTAATCTCTCCCCATTTTCCGAAGTTTACCCATGGTTGTAGTTCCCTGTAACTGGACAATTTGTCTTAACTGTTTGTGCATCCCACGGATACGCCCTTATAGGCCTCTTGTTTTATCAACACTAACCTTGTAAATGTACTTCTTTTGATTTGGGTACAAATAAAGATGACTCATAGATATGTCCGCAGCAGTGATCTCCACACCGACTAGGCGCGCAACTTTGCAGACCAGATCTGGAGTATCTTCCTTTCAGCCAAAATTCGAGACATTCGCGGCGGCCATATTTCTCCAGGTCGTTCAGCCACACGTGTTTGTCTTTAACAGATCTTCTTAATGAGCAAATCTCCGCTTTAAGAGCACTGTTCTCAGAAGAAAGTTCCTTACTTTTAAAATATTGTTCCTTGAATGTTTTGAGTGGACTCTCATGTCGTGCATTTAAGAAATTAAGTGAACTTTGCAAAGAAGTCAGCTTCTTGTCGAGTATTTCCTCCAAAATCTCTGGAATAAGCGATGTACTTATCTCTAACAAGGACCACAGAGAAAGTAAGACCTAGAAAAATCAGTAAATAACACTACAAAACGAAAGAAGGCCTGCAACGGACTAGAAATCCAAAAGACACGGAGCTCACCACAGCACGTCCGACCTCCATTTTTTGGCTGAGAGTGAAATAGGTGCATGAAAAGGTAGGTGTGCGGAGGGCCCACCCCCCTAGGCAGATCGACACGAATTCAAATTAGAACGAAGGGAAAAAACCCCCTTCGTTCTGGTATGAACTCGTGTCTCTCCGTGTTTAAGTAAACTCGCGTGTGCCACCGGCGAGTGGGCAAATAGTCCAACCAAAATTAAGATAGTCAATTGTTATTTCCGGTAGCAACACAAAAAAGGGGCTAACTTACTTCCGGTTAACAAAAGAAGTGAGTACAAAAATCGAGGATTCGACACACGCAGTTACTGAGTGAGCCACAGGAGTTGCGTTTGTAAGTGAGGCATAATTTAGATAATGAATATTGCTATTTCCGGTTAACAATGCAAAAAGAGAGAAGATTTATTTCCGGTTAACTAAGGCCAGAAGTAGGTCAAAACTATGGAATGCACATCAAATGGATGAAGTTGATGTTTTAAAACCTTTGCAAAAACCGTGGACGATAAGTCTTGCACAGCGTTGGATCAGAAAAGATCGTGATCAGTCAAAATTGACTGAAAATATTTATGAAAGTTAAAAAATACATTTTCGCCTTGTTTTATAAGTCGTGCAATAGTCTACTTGACTTTTCGAATGGGTTTTGAAAAGATAAATCGCAGTTAGACAAGTAACTTAGGCAGTTGCAAGGAAGGAAGCTGAAAAAAAAAGGAACGAGGGAAAAAATTGAATCACATCTTCTAGGCTCACATAGTACTTCTTACTCTATTACAGCAAGTACTCAGTGAGCCACGGGAGATGAGGCATGAATTATAGGGAAAATTAAGACAATAAATTATTATTTCCGGATAATTAACAAAGCAGATTGGGAATTTCCGGTTGATAACGGCCGAAATTAGGTCAGAACTGTGGAACAGACATGAAATGGAAGTTAAAAAGAAACTTGAGTAGTTACAAGAAAGCCTAAAAATATTATTAAGGGGAAACCCACCAGTTGCTAATTAAGATTTACATGCTTCTTGCACCTTGCACCACGGGGAACGAGGTCCGGGATAGAGACAGAATTTAGATAATGAATTATGATTTCCGGTGAATAACAAAAAGAGGTAGACTTATTTCCGGTTAACAACGAGTAAAAAAAACCCTTTCGTTCATATTCAAGGTTTACACATGTCAGTACCCAGAGCTTCGCAGGGGACATCGTATTCGATAGAGGCAGAATTTGGACTAGTAGTCATCTCAGATTATTCAAGTGCGTTCGACAGTCGTTTTGGAAACAAAGGAGAAGAGTAGGGAAAGAAACAATATTATAGACCCTAAGTACCGAAGTACTGAAGTACTGTGACTCATGTGATAAAACTGAAATTAATCCCTGTCGGGTGGGGTTGATATCTCGATGGGAGACCATCGAGAGGCACGTTATATGTGATTGCCTTTTGTAGACGTCATATGCATCGTAATGTCTTTTTTTCAATCGGGGTATTCATATTTTACGAAGTCCTGACCATTTATCAGTTTAGGAGACAAAATCTAGGAGTAATCATTGATTATGAAGTGCGTTCGTTGGGATAACTCACTAGACGAGCCGAGATGTCATGAAGACCATGCATTTTACATGTAAAGAACGTCTATCAAAAGTATTATTGCCGGTATGTGAGACTGGAATGTGGCTAAAAATGGAAAGTTTAGAGCAAAGAGGAGATGACGTTTGCGAAAATCTGGATTTTGTTAAATAACACTAGGAAATGTCCCTTGCCAAAAATCAGCGTGTCGGTGCAAATTTTGACTCATACAAACAATCACCATTCCAAACTTCACGACAAAGCTAAACATATTAAAATCAAAAGCTTAGGCCTAAATTATTAATCTAGCTCAGGCCTCATTACTCTTCAGCAGCGATATTCTATGGTAGACTTGAATAAATGTGTTTTTTGATCTTTAGTGGTAACGGCGGAAAGAAGGGGTACCTGTAGAGTAGAAACTCCCGACCGGGTTCAAATCCAATCCACAGATATGATTTTTTATTTCCTTATTTTCTCTGCTACCACAAGTCCTGGGACATAGTGTCCAAAATTCACGATAATAGTGAATTCAAAGCAAATTAACAATTCAGGATAATCGCGAATTTATGGGCGAAAATGATGCATGTATGTCGTACTTCAAGATGGCGCTGAAAAAAGCAGAAGCTGCTAAAGCGCTCCCTATGCACAGGATACCCAAGATTTGAAATGTCGAACGCAAAAATGTGAATGAATCAAGGAGGGTGTTTCCGGTTAATGATGCCCACAGTGAGTACGTAACCTGTGCGCAGCCGGACATTTAACTCGAAACCTAGGTAAAAAAAACCTAGATGTAGTCCGTATACAGGCGGTTTAGTCTGTCTCCGATGCAGGCTACTTGTGGGTAAAAACTATGGCCATGGAACGGACATGCAATGGCAGTTGAAAAGAGATAATCACTTGCAAGCAACGCTGACAAAAATTCAGCCTTGAGCAAGTGCAGCAGAATCGCACTAAGTTCGACTCCCATTCAACACTGGATTCTTTCATTCTTGCTTCCAACTGCTTATCTGACTGCGGTGGTCTCTCCAACTTTTTATTTTAGGTCTGGCTTATAATAAAATAGGTACGCAATTCGTACATGTGCAGGTGTTTACTGCTAAAGCTTCTTCTTGTGCAGGAAACTCAAGTGCAGGAAATTTACCAAATATGATTTGGATGAGTTTGATGGCTATTATCATTCTTTGTTGAGGTGTATTTATACAAGAAGAAACAAACAGAGCAAATGTAATTACTGTCCAGCTTTAAAAAAGTGATTCAAACTGAAACAATCAATAGCCTGTTATGTTTAGGTCAAAATTCAAAAGGACGTTAAATGTCAAAGTATATACTTTTAACAGTGTTGCTACGTTGAAACTGCATGATGTTGACATATAGAGTCAAACGGAAACAAATGTACATGTTTCTTAAGATATTGACAGTAGTTATGACTTGTCAGAATTTCAAAATTGTTCTTGTACCTTTGTGGAAGAATAAATTCTAGATTTAATAAAACGTAAAGTGAAAACACAAGTTAATTGAAACCGCTGTAAAACAAACTGGAACAATAATGTTAATTGTAAAATTCATTAATAATTCATGAGGGTGCAAACCAATCCCAGCACAGTATTCAGATCACATGTACACAACTGTAAACCCCAATACAAATCAACTGAATTATTAAACAGTAGAATTAACTTTTGATACAAACTCCTGCTCAGCTAATTAGTATTCATTAACTTTTGATACAAATCTCTACTGATTAAAATAACAATACTTTGCATTCAATTTAATGTATTCATTTCACAAGCAGGATAAAATATTCGAGTCCGATCTGTATGGACGTTCACAATGGCTCGCCTATCGGCTCGCCATTGTAAACGCCCATACAGATCTCCCGCTCATATTTTATCTACTACTTACAAACTAATCGACTCTTCTTAATTGACAGCTTTTCAATAGCAACAAAGGCCTTTGTATAAAGACAAACACAAACAAATGTCACCTGCAGAAAGATTGATAGTGAACTAAACAGAAGGTTAATGTTCATTACTAACCTAACATTGATTGACATGTTTATAACTTTAACTAGCCATTGGGCATCCTGAACATCTGATTATCGATCGGCTATCGATAACTTAACAAACTTTTTTTAAGCTGTGGCTTAGTGTTTACAGTGCTTGCGCAGTAGACAAAAAATCAGTTTTGCTCAGGAAACCGAGCCGGAAGTTTAAGTTCTAAATAAACACAGAAGTTGACATGAAAGACCAACAACATTTACTCGCTTCGATTCGTTAGATTAAACCGACAAGGCAAGATCTCGACACGACCGTGGAAAAGGACCAAAAAAAAAAAACCAGCGTAAACCCTTGAGATGTTCCGCGAACAAATCATTTTACAGTTGTTTGCTCAGTTACCCTGTTTTGAATGAAAGCTATCCTCACCACTTTTCCATTTTAACATGACCTAGTTGAGAAAAGAGTAGTGGTGTTCACTCAAGCCTCGCTTTCGTCTAAAGGACAGGTATCTTGATACACAACTGTGAAATTGACAAGGGGGAGTTAAACAATCGACACGTTTTGTTACCGGTAAGATCGTAATGAACGAGTTGCAAAAATGAATAAAGATTTAATTACGTGAGGGACTCTTATTCCAATTTTCAAATCAAGTTTCAGTACGCCAAAAGAATGTCAGCCTGATATATACAGTAAACCCCTTTATTTCGTAGCACCAATTAACTTCCACTTTTTATAAAAAGCAATTCAAACAAAGATTATCAAAAACTCCATAACCTTCACGAAAAAAAAAAAACTTTAAAACAGCACACCCTTCTCCAAGCTTAGAAGGATAATAAATGTCTTTAAATACAACATGATCTCTACACTTTGGCCCTCCTTTCAAAGATTTTAAAACGTCTTCGTAATTGACGGTATTAGGCCATAGACCCTTTCACATCGGTTGTTCCAATTTTGGGGGCAATTTTCTTGAACGTTTTCCTTAGAACCACGCCCATCTCTATTTTTCTGAATTAGCTAATAAGTAGTCAGGTTAGAAGTCTTTCTCCGCACTCCCTAATCCCTCATCTTTTGACTGCGGAGGCCCTGTTCGCAACCGAAACAAAGCTCACATGGGTATAATATGTGTGCGTTTTATTTATCATTAGGTACAACACATCGTATTATTTAGCAGTTTCACGAATTACTGCGATTGCGCTTCTTGGCGTAAAAGTGTGCGGCACATTGTTCAACTTGTTTTGTAAGTTTATGATATCCTTTAGTTCACCATCTCAGTCAGTTTTCCCATATGTTAGCTAATGCGGTGAGAGAGTTTTGCATTTGATGTTTGTGCCCTGCTGCGTCACATTGGTTGTTCACTGATATAATTTGACGACAGAGCTGCACCTCCCCTTCTTCATTCCAAGCAAAAAGCTAGAATCCAAATAATTGTAATCTAGGCGTTTTAGTCTGTTCCTCCTTTTTCTCCTCCTTGTCGCCGTCTTCTTTCACTTGATACATTTGATTCAGTTCCTTTATCACCTCAGTCTGTTCTTTAAGCATGTTGTACATCTTGTCCACCCTAACGGAGAAAAACAACGGAATCATCAAGGTACATTTTAAAAGGATTCGCACTTCAAACAGCCCAGGAAAAGACTAATGCTTGAACTAACGTCTTAGCAACTTCAAATGATAAAAATTTACGTATACGTCTTATATTGTAGATATAGTAAAACGCTGACTGACATGTCTTGTTAATATGTGTTTGAAACTGAAACTTAGAGTCAAACCAGACACCGAGATTTCTAGCTTCGCTTACAGACGACACGACAGTTCCGGCAACTAAGAGACTATCAGTTCGTACTTTGGAGAGCTGTTGGCGAGTCCCAATTAGCATGAACTCCATCTTTCCTTCGTTAAGCTTGAACTTATCAACAACCATCCACGCTCTCACGGCCCTGATACACTGCTCCACGGCACACCTGGCCTCCGTCTCACCGACCGCACTGTCTGGTTTGAAAGAGAGGTATAATTGGGTGTCGTCAGCGTATGCATGGCTTGGGGCAGATGAGACTTTTACTTCAAAGAGCTTGATAGCATAAACAGAAAAAAGAAGAGGACCGAGACACGATTGCTGTGGCACACCAAACGACAGATGACATTTCTCAGACAGTTTCCCGTCGACAAAGACGCGTTGGGTCCGACCAGAAAAATAAGAGTCGAACTATTTGAGAGCATCGCCGGTGACCCCAAATGAGGTCTCTGGACGGCGAAGAAGGATATTATGGTCCACCGTGTCAAATGCGGCACTAAAGTACAGCAGAACTAGCAAAGACACATGTTGGCTATTCATATTTAGTAGAATGTCGTTAGCAATTTTCAGCAGTGCCGTCTCTGTATCATGTGCACTTCTGTACGCCGATTGTAATTCTGGAAAGTGTCCATTTTCTCTTACGTGGACATAAATCTGGTTGAAAACCGCTCTCTCAGTAATCTTCGAAACAAATTGCAGTTTACTCACTGGTCGTAGGTTTTTGTGACCAGAGTCCTTTGCACCTTTTTTTCAGCAAAGGGTTCACAACAGCTTCCCTCCATTCATCTAGGAAGTGCCCCGTAGACAGGGATGCGTTCACCATTCTAGTTCTTACCGGC
>OX421457.1:34038117-34075617 GCA_949126865.1 Montipora capitata | reverse complement strand
GAAGTAGGTAAACTGTATATTTTGTACCTGTAAGACGTATCGATCCATGAGAGCATTTTGTTGAATCTTATCAATGTCTCCCACTGCAAGACCAATCTGCATAAAATAACACAGAGGGCTGAGGACTTGTTTTGCTCCAAATAATACATTCAATTTGAATTTTGCAAAACTTGATCTCAGAGGGTAATTCGGTATTGATCCTCTTTCATTTGCAACTGAGAGTGAGCCAAACATTCTTACATGGGGCGTGCAGGGATGCACATAAAACCACCGACGTCAAGATATTAAAATATCTAAGTAACTGTTTTCCATCATCATATGCACAGTCATTGGAATTATATGTGGTTCTCTCATCTCATGTTCATGAGAGAGCTTGCCTTGAATCCCCAGCAAGCTATGAGTTGTTTGAGAAAGACTAATGACAGGCATTTTGCATCATTAGATCGAGATAGGATGCAGCTCTATTGTTTTTAGGGTTAGGGTCCATTGTTGATTGGTTGTTTGTTTTGGTCCATTGTTTTCTGAGCCAATCCTGAGAGCTCTGGCTTGTAATAGCTGCGTTCTGCCCCATTGGATCAGCATGCCATCTCTCACATTCGTGAAACCTCAATTCTGTACATACATTTTTAAAGAGCATTGGATAGTTTTTATAATTCTTAGTTTCCTACTTACAAATATGCCATTATTTAACATTTTATTATGACAAGCAATTCTTGGGCAACATAGAGCACTCTGATCTTCTGGTTTTTGGTCAAGATTTTACAGTACGGGCCATTATCATGTTTCCGTATTTTTTTCTCTCTTCTGAAATTCAAGTTGGGTTTAATATTCTATCACAACAGTACCAATTTAAATCAAGCAAAATTTAGTTTTACATGCAAAAGGTTACCGTTCAACCTTCAATGATGGAAAGCATTCACCAAGGGGAGAGTGTTGAATCGCTCAAAGGCACAATGCCATGTAATAAACAATTTACTTATAACCTCATCTGCTCGGGACCATACTAGGGAATATTGACCCTTATAACCCACCGATTAATTTTTGCAGGCTCTCATTGGATAAAACTGATCACATGATACAACGACGGACGGACAATGGTTATCAGAGAATATCCGTCCTCTGATTATATTTCTATGAAAGGAAACCAGGAAACGAGCAAACGTTCAAGCTATATAAAACTTTTGATTGGTTATGAAAGACCCGAAAATTCTTTTTGCAGAAGCCAGTGATGGAGAAATTACAAAGCTGGTTGACAATGCAGGCAACAAGAAAAAGTCCACGAAATATGCTCTCAACGTCTTTGAATTGAGTTTTCTTTTTGTGTATAAACAAACTAAAGGCTAGTTACTTTATTTTTTTGACAAAGACTATTTACCAAGATACTACGGTATATAATTTTCATCCCTTTTTTTTATCGTCACGGTGGAGAAAAGAAAAAAGGTTCCAAAACACTCTTGAAAACATGGAGTTGTCAGAACTGTACATGTCCAGTGCGTTGAGGCGACTTTTCATGGATGCAAGAAAAGTTGAAGGAAAGCCATACAGCCACATGAATACCATGAAAGCCATTCGCCACACAGAAAGACTTTTTCTATTATTGGTGACAAATAATTTCAGTCAGCTAAACAAAGCATTAGATGCTATTTTGAAGGATATCGCTCGATTCAGCAGCACAATCAACTACGTTATTGTTCAACATTCAAAGTCCGTGCAAGGCCGATTTTTCTTACTCAAACTTTCTTGGCTGTAATTCCAAAGGGCACCTAAAAATGCTACGCATTTTTGTGAAAGACTGTTAATTCATCGGCTGTCCTCTTTTTGAACAATATAATCGAAAAAACATTTAGAAAAAACTGTGTTTTCATTTACGCTTTCAAGCTTTTGATCTTCGGGGCGTTATAAAGAGCATACTTGACATGACAACCTGACAACATTTCCTCCAATTACTGTGTAATTAAAATCATGAAAACCAACGCGCCATTCACATACAAAAGCTGGCTTTTTTTACCCTTTTGGATTTAAGTGCGTTCAGTGCGTTCTTCTTGAGAAATTAATCGAAGGGTTATAAAGTAAATAAACCCCTTTCCGGGCTTGCTGGTATATTGGAGGATAATGCCCTCGGCTGAAAGATTGTCCTCAAAATTTCACAGTGGCCAACTGTTCATTTTTCGGACAATCTTTCAGCCTTGGGCATTATCCTCCGATATACCAGCCGCCGCAAGGGGTTTATTTACTAATTAATAGTTTTCATATGGACCTGCCACGACCTCGGGCCAATATTCCCCAGTACGGCCCTCATGCTTGATTAGTAATTGACCCTTGGCCAAGAGAATGTGCATGGCTTTTGCAAAACCATCATCATCGTCATCATTTTGAACAGCTCGCCTGGAGGTTTAACTTGTTGTCAATAATTATACTTTATAGTTAATTTTTTTTTTGGATTTGTAAATTATGCATTCATTCAGTCTGATGGGTACTTGTCTGCAGAGCAATGTCAGGTCAATAGGCTAGTTCTGAATTGTGCAGCAACAAAAGAACAGAGTCCAAGTTCAGGGGAATAATTTTTATTTTCATTTGCCTTAAACAAAACAAAATGCTCATTATTCCCTTGAAGCTAGACTCTATTCTTTTGTTGCTGCACAATTCAAAACAAGCCTATTGGAATCGGTCAATAAAACTCACCAGCATATTCATCATGATAATCGGCATTCCAAGTACAAGTACAATAAAAAGAACATTGGTTAGCGTGGCAAATGATAATTTTTCCCAGGGCATAAAGTCGTCCTGGTAATTCAGTTCTCCCATTGTCATCACAAACATGCTAAACAAGGAGTAACCAATCCTGCCACTGAAAACTGCCTATAGAGACAAAAAACAACATCACAATCATCATCCTTTTCTAAGTGAAGAAGAGCATTAGTGTCCCTTTGACCAAAAGCGACCAAAGTTTTAAGCCTTGATTTCAAAAAGGCACCTGTTTAATGGTCTGCCATTACTAACTTTAAGTTCTTGAGAGAGCTGGATCGAGGAGAAAATGACATCAAAGGTTCACTAGTTTAAGAAATTATGCAATGCGTGTGCACACCACAGAATTTATAATTATGCAGCATGGGAGTTTTAGGCTTTCAGACTTTTAAACTCACATTTTGCATAAATATTAATTATATAATAAGCTGCATTCACACAATGAAATTTTAAGCTAGTGAACCATTCAAGTGAAGCTATGATCCTCACAGTTATGAACCTTTGGTGTCACTTTTCCCTGGATCCAATTCCCTGAGGTTCAATCGGTCAGTTTTGAACGTAAGTAATGGCAGACTATGAAATCCAAAACTAAACTCAAAGTAAATGACCTTTGACTTTTTTTCACTTTGTCAGAAAGTTCAACAATACCACTGTTCTCAATGCAAAAAGCGGCAAAAAAACAATTGAGACAAATAAACTTCACTCATTAAATTCACAACTTCACACCCTTGGGTACTGTGACTGTGGGCAACCAGATTGCCAGATTATCAGGCTAGTCCACCCATTCACGATCAAAGAAATAAACATAGTTATACAATAAAACCAACCTCATCCATTATCATGTAAAATGTTGTTCCGAATGCCATAATGAAGAGCATCCATAACACCAACACCTTTAAAGCATCAAAAAAGGCAACAGAACAGTTGATTGCATTGTTAATTTCAGTCAACATTATGTCACAAGGCGAGTCACCACTGCATGGCAGGCACCTCTTTAAGGCTGTCAAGTCTGTGACATTCAATATGTTTCTGGTTATAAATGTTTGGAGTTTCAGCCCTTGGAGTTACATCAGATGTAAGCACCCATTTTCTTATTTCTCTTTAGTTTTCGATTTTTAGAATATTCTCATTCCTTAGTTTGTAGCTTATTTATAATTTAGACTACGTATCTTTTTTCCTTTAGTTTTTACTGAATTGGATTAGAGAACTCCTCAACATCACTGATTTTACAATTGAATATAGCGGTAATCGAGTACCAGTTTGGTTAAGCTTGCAAACTCCAGTGCACACAAGACAGACTGTCCCACTGTTGCACTGGGAACGCAAGAAAAGCAAACATAGATGGCTGCAGCAAACTGAATTTACTGTACATGTACATGCTGTCTGTAACAAAATTTTCTACGCAGTGTACGTAATTGCATGGCCACATTTCAGGCAACTCTAAATGTACTCTTTTTAAAGACACAAAGAAGCTTAGAAAAGGACAAAGACAATTTCTACAAGGCTTTACAATAATAAATTATGCTGACTGGTTTGCGTAACCAATTAGAAATTCAACTGACATCAATGACAATGATTAGCTAAAACACTCAAAATCCTATTGTTGTGAAATGGCTAGCACCTAGCTTGCACAGGGGTTTCAAGAAAATTTTCAGTTCATTTTGGCGCATGGTTTGAGTTGAGTAACCAACTGTATCAGCAAGGGGCCTTGTGGCCTCTTTCACAAGGGGTGCCTTAAGGCATGCCATTTCTAAAAGAATGCAGCAAAATGTCATATTTAAAAAGCAAATTAACATTTCAAAAGCAAAAACTATTAATGATCACATTTGGACATCTTGGACATATTATGTCTGAAGGAATCTTTCTTTATCAGGGGCCATGGGGTAGGTTTGAAAGTGGGGGGAGGGAGGAGGAGCTAGGTTTTGGTATGGGTCACGGAAGTATGAGGGGAGGGGGAGAGAGGTTTAGAGGAAAACAACACCATAAGAAAAAAGGGACAGCCCCCCTAGCCCCTCCCTCTTTGCGGCCCCTGTTTATTTACTTCAGTTTACTAAGTGAAAAAAGTAGCTGACTTTATCTAAATGAAGTAGCTGATGCTTATCGTCAGCTGTCCAAACTTATTAAAACCACTAACTACATTTTTAAAGGCCCCTCTGAACATACCTTGACAAGTGTGACAAACATTGTCGTCAGCATAATGACATATTGACCATATGAAGACAATCTACATTTAAAATAAAACAAGTGGAGGTGGCTAACACTTGCTGGATGTTTAAATATTAATTTATATCCACAACTAGCCACTGACACTGAGGTGAATAGTTGTTTTAGTAATTATATTAAAACAGTGAGATAATATAGCACAAAAACACGATTTTACTTCCTTTCGTCCTGCAATGATTACAATGTTAGGGAGTTTAAGAAACAACTACAATTATGACTACGACAACACCACAAACAATAACATGATTGGTTAAGAGAGCAGCACAGATTTTCGTAAGTATGTTTGCGGTCCTCTGCATAATAATGACATGCAATCAGCAAATTTGAAGATTTGATGAAACTGTAAGCATGCAACAGAGAATCTTTCATTCTCTCTTTTCACTCCAAAACTGCTTGTGCCACTTTATTTTAGGATATTCCGCCCATATTGTAGGCAAGGCTGCTGCCTAACAGTCCCCCGGTCGCCTGGGGCACCTTATTTGCAAGCGTGAGCAACCACATTTCTGAATGAGTGGCCCGAACAGGTACCTAACTTAATATTACAAGGTGATTCATCCTCACTATCTTGAAAATTTGATCCTACCTGGAGATTAAATGATGAAAAAAGCATTGTGGTCTGAGAGATATAGGTGGGTGGGTGCTGGGTTAATTAATTAATTCTCGGCTCTTGAAAAAATTACTCTGGCTACTAACTTTTAACGTTGGAAGCCCAAAGGGCTCCTGGAATATTTTCTTAGGCAACAGTCTTGGTAGGATGTAAATGAGACTGAATAATCGTGAAAAACTTATGATAGAACCAAGTTATATATTTTAAGGTGATGTTTTCATCGACCGTCGCTGTTGTAGATCTTAAAGTGGTACTATGATCAAAAAATCATTTCCTTTTTTTCTTCAGATTTTGAAAGTGTGTTTGCTTAACACCTAACTGGCAAAATTTTGAGCTTTGAGTTTTATCCAAAGGCTGTTTATTTTGAGTGTAAGTTTTGGATTTCAGGGTCCGCCATTACTCACGTTCAAAACTGGCCGATTGGACCTCAGAGGGTTGGATCTAGAGAAAATGACGTCATTTACTCACTTGCTTAAAATTTCAGCGTGTAAACGCAATTTATTACATATGCCTTGTTACATGTGCCTTGCATGGGACTGCAGGTCCCATTTGCACCTTCCTTTTGGTCTTTGGTCTTTGGTGTTTTTTTTTCCCTGCACTTGTAACCAACTATTTATTTAGAGAGACCCATTGTGTGCACCCAATTCTCCCACTTCATTTCACTCCTTTGAGCCTGCAATAGCTTGCGTAGCTGGTGGGATTTTTGGTACAGGAGGCAAATGACAAGCAGGTGCTGTGAAATTCACAGCACACCTCCCCAATCTACATGTTGCTTCGTCGCTTGTTATTAAAGGCCTCCAGTACCAACAATCCCGCCAGTTATGCAGGCTTAGAATGCCTGCAAAAGAGAGGGGAAACTATTATATATACAGACTGTGATGTAATAATTTAGAGAATTGTAATGTGCAGGGGCCTGTTGAGCACATGGCAAGGAGATTAAAAGTGTTGTGTTTACTTGGCCATTTCTGTGCTTTTCTGTCATGATTTCCGCGCTTACAACAGAAACCCTCTGTACTTTCGCAGAAGGCACCCCACACTCGGGTATTGCTTACCAGTATATCCCAAAGGAAGCCTCACCTTCTAAAGTAGAGAATGAGATTCATCCAGCCAAAGAAAAGTGCAACTGCGCCAGCCTGGAGTTTACTTCCCAGTTTACAATCACATGGCGGAATGACAAAAACAATGGCAGCAATGTAACAGATCCACTCAAAAATGTTCAAGAAGTTACGAACATAAGCCATCCTCTGTGCACAACAAAAACAAGATCAATCAATTAACTATTATGATCCTCCACGGCCATTTTTACACAAAATAATTTAATAAATCATGCTAGCCCACACAGAGTACAAATCGTTGTTAGAGCGACTTTCTAAGGACCTCAAAAAAGTGTTTGCAATTTGTTTCACAGACCACTGTTTGGCCAGATTAAAACAAAGCTTCTCCTTATTCCTGCCAAGGAAACTCCTAACATGGGCACTAAACAGCTTGATTTCCCAATCACATTACTGCATTTCAAATGATGTCAAAACGAAATGCCAATCGCTTTCCACAAAGTTCCAAGGAGAGATGACATTGTTTGAATCCGTATTCACTTAATACCAATGAAAATTTGCGCTCGTTTGTTTTTGTTTGATAAGCCAATAAAAAGTTTTGCATTTTTGAATGTTTATGTTCTCCTTTTATGTTTATTTTTGAAGGTCACATGAAAGTCGCTCCAACAATATTGTTAAAGCTATTGTTTGGACGTCTGTTTTTTATTTGTTTATATATGGTGTTTTGCGCTAACTTTAAGCACTGTAACTTCTTGGTAGGCTGATAAGGCAGTGATAGTTTTCTGCCATGAATACCCCGCCACCATTTTCTTCTTTAAGCCGCATCGCTTGAAGAACAAGTTAGATTTAAAATATATTAGTATAAATACACAGGTGATTATACAAAATCGCGCGCTCTCATTGGCTCGCTATCTCAGATTATCAGCCGATAATCACCTCGACGGACAAAATGGCTGCCAGTAGTCGTTTTGCCACTGTAAGTGAAGATGATTTTGCATTGAAATGTTTTTTTTTTTCTCTTTTTTGAAATAATCACCTGTGTATTTATACTAAAACAATTATTCGCCTCAGGCTCAGTGATTATCGGTTAATATTCACCTCGACTTCGTCTCGGCGAATATTCACCGATAATCACTTCGCCTTCGGCGAATAATTGTTAAATAATCTTAAACAGAAAAAAAAAAATTTAAATCAAAATCATTCTTCGTTATTCGTGAATTTCATAATGCGTCGTACCATGTATGAGTGACTTAAGAGGTGACAACTTTGTCAGAAATCATACTGAAATTGGCACAATTCTTTACGATTTTCGTCACGTGAATATCTGGTTCAATGCTAATTCAAGAAACTTCAGAGCAAACCCAGGAAGAACGATCGGTTCTCCATAATTACTAAAAACACGGTTTACCGTCTTTCTGCTTGGGTGCAAGTGCAGACGAAACTTCCTTGCCGTCCTCCACGCAAAATCGCCATAATTCGTTCAAACATTTTACATCCAGAGTTCATGAGAGTTCATTAGATATCCGGCATTTTTTTGATTGTTTTCTTGTGCCCAGGCTTTCACAAAAATTGCACTTTCCGGTGACGTTTCATTAGGGCACTTACGCAAGGACGATGGATGCCAACGAAATACTATTTCCCGTTGTAATAACTTCGTTATAACCCCAAGTCGTTCGGAATGGAAAGTGTGTGAATCAATATTGCAGGAATAAAATTGGCGTGAATTGTGTGGTTGTTTAGGGAGAAAGTTAAAAATGTTTTGTTTTTCTTTTCACGTCCTTTACACAATACAACCCGACATTTGTTCAATTCACGTCGTTGTCAGGACGATCGAGGACGGCAAAGAAATGTACCAAAATGAAAAACACACGTGCAGGGCGTGAATAGTTTTTGTTTTTGCTCATTAGTGCTTTTGTTTCGTGGCGTTCTCGTAGCCGTCCTTGCGTAAGCTACCATGCATTATTTTTTCCTGCCTTCAACAGACGAGTTCACGCTCTTGATTGCATCATGGGTAATCAGGGCAACATGGCGGGAAATTCAAAGCAAAATATACTGTACATGACTCTACTTTATACTTTATAGCCTTTCGCCTTCATAAACCAAACAAAAAAGTTCATGTTCACAACTGAGAAGAACTAGACTTGGTATCCGTTCTTTGGAATTCCTAAATATTGCTTTTTTTGTCTCCATACATTCTCTGTAATATTACAGGAAATGTATGGAAGTAACTCTTGTTAATAAAATAATCTCTACAGCCGTTCTCTTCAAATTTATTCTGCCGCACCTTTGAGTGCATATCTTCTGTTTTGGAAATAAAAAACCCAAAATTGCATATCATGAATACTTTTCATCGTTTTGAACTTCCTTACAAACCTTTGAATTTCTCTCCATCTTGCCCTGATTACCCATGATGCACTCAAGAGCGTGATGTTTTCGTTCTCGCACGCGCGCAATCTCGTACCCAGAGTCCTCGGGCTTTTTGGCCAGCGGGTGAGCGCCCGGAGAGACTCTGGGATAATCGACTCCATTTTCCCAGAAAACGTGGGTTCCGGTCTTATGACGTATGGTTGAGTTTAAACGGAAGCAGAAAAGAGAAAACCGTTAACAGTAGAAATGGCGGGTTGAAAGTGTTTGAGAAACAAGAATTTTAGCCTTACACACAAAGAAACTGGAGAAATGATCATTGGCTTGCTGTAAGAGCAAGTGAAGATGAAACCTCTGACGCTTTCGGTGAGTGTATTTTTGGTGCTTCAGCGTACATTCCACCGTACAGAATGCAATGAGAATGCCATCGTGCAAGCAACACGATCGACAAATGTTTTTTGTGGAAACGACACAAATGTCCTCTTCTTCTACAAGTTGATGTTTCCGTAATTCTGAATGGCTTCGACAAGACCTTATTCCACGGATTTCTCCTCAAAGAGACTGATGTAATGTTTTCCCACGGTACTTTTGCAACAGCAACAGTAATCACTTTTTAGCAGTTTTAGCAGCGTGGGAAAATTCCCGTGCGGTATATGACATAATTCAAACCTCGTCGTTTTATTATTTTTGTGATTTATATATTTCTGAGGTAGAAAAAATCAATCAGCACTGAAACTTGTTTTAGATTTTGAATCTCCCTCCAAATTCTGGGGCTTCCGAATTACTTACCGACTTCCTGTCGGACTGCCATTGTTACGCAAGCGGCCAATCAAAAATATAGTTCAAATCGATTATCCCAGAGTCTCTCCGGGCGCTCACCCGCTGGCCAAAAAGCCCGAGGACTCTGGGTACGAGATTGGCACGCGCGCATAATGGCGTTTTCTTTTAAATCATGGGCGCATGCCAGCGAAGGGGACCGAGATCGCGCTGACTGGTGACAAAGCGTCCTCTCTGATTCTCCTACAAAAACTATGACGAGAGAATGGCTCGTTTCTGCAGCTTGAAACTGTTTTTATTAGATTGCTTCTTATTTTCTTTTTGTTTGTTTGTTTTTTACTCCGGCCGACCGATTCAAAATTAGGAAACGCATTTTACGGGAAACGGAGAGCAAAAGGGGACGTCGTAACCACCAAACTGCATAACAAATTTGATGTTTTATTTGCAAAGTACCTTACGAATGAGCGAAAAGATGTGTTTTATCAATAACAGCACAGACGAAACTACAACAGTGACACTCAGAAGTTGGGCTGTCTACAAAAAGAGAGAAAAGAAAAAGAAAGGAAATTGCTTGGCGCAAATCAAAACATAAACAGCAAGAGCTACATCGCCGATAAGTCATTACAATTGTCATGTATATTCGATAAATCCGGTTGAAACGGGTTTGAATGCATGTAGGGTTTCAGCGTTTGAAGAGGTCCTTGAAAAATTGCAGTGAAATTTGATAACAACATTCTTTTAAGCTGGGTGTCCGAGTTTAGAGGCGAAGATGTTCAAAGCAAAGGCAATCTAGGCTTTTTACAAGATTCTAAAGATCTTTCGTTCCTTACCGGCATCTTTCACAACAAGTGCATTGAAGCAACAACTGTCCACAAAAAAATAACGGAAAGAAGCCGGGAAAAAAGCAAAACAAAATACGTTTTCTTACCAAATCTTTGAATGTACATCCGTACTATGCGGAAAAAGAAAGAAAATGGAAAGAAAACCATTAAACAATCGGCACATTGCAAATTTTGGTGTTTCATGATAAAAGTGTTCAGTTTTGTGTGTAGTAAAAGCTGGGTGCCCCCTTTCCCTTAACACATAACTCCTTTCGTCCTTCTATCACTTCCTTCTTAATTTGGTTGCAGTTCGGGAAGCCATCAGCGTCGAAATGAAATTCGTTTTGATACCTGACAGATAATAGAGGTAATAACAATGTGAAAATGGTGTGAACCTCCCTAAATGTTTGAAATAAAAAAGCAGAATCGCGATACAATAAATAAATCAAGCCTCGATGGCGTTGAACCAACAACTTTTTGGAGGTCTATCCTTGGCATCAAGTTTCACGTTATTTTTCTCTTGTTATTTTGAGGAAGTGACCCACGAGAGGCTAGTCGCAAAACAGAAAAAGGATTTGTGTTATAAAAAATGTCATTCCGCGGATATAGAAAATAATACGAAATAATGAAAAGTGAGTTGTAATACAGCCCCCCCCCCCTCCCCTCCACCCACCCCAATAGCCCATTTCCGAGTTGCTGCATGCCTCAATTTCAAAGCGAGTCCTGGTGCTCAACCATTCAAATGGAAATGAGTTGCTTATTCTCATGCAAATCAAACTCATTTCCATTTCAATAGTTGAGCACCATGCAAGACTCACTTCGAAACCGAGACAAACAGCAACTCGGAAATGGCCTATTAAAAAGCCGCATCAGTGAATGCTAACGAAGGCAGAACGTCGCCTTTACCTATATATGCTCAAAGCCATTTCATGCTTTTCGTGCATAAAAATGGGAGACCGGGATTCCATTAGGGCATTAAAATCCCTCACATAATACTAAAGCCTCGTTTTTACTAGGGACGGAAGCACAAGAATGTTTATTTCACCGTAGAAACGGGGTTGACGCAACCATAAGCACAAGGGCAAGGATCAATTTTTTTTCTTTTTCCTTGTACTAAGTCAAAACAAAACACATCATAATACAGGGGTTTCAATAAGTTCTGAAATAGCCGTCCATGATAGCCCATTGAAGGCGGCAGTTTGACAAGTTTATGATAGCATTTTTAGTGAAAATCAAGGCAAACTAGCCGGCGGTGTGAGGTAAATCAGGCGGCGGTATACCGCCGGTAACCGGCTTCTATTGAAACCCCTGTGACATAAGTCCCATAGAGCGGTTTTCAATTGAGTATCGAAAGTAATTAGCGAATTGCTTTGGCTTTGCATTTACTTCACTCAGTGATTGGTTCAAAGTTCTCGTGCCATTTTTGTCAACCAATCACAAGTGAAACCAAAACCAATCGTGGCTCGCGCGTGCACATTTTCCCGCGCTTTGTGTCGGTTACGTGTAATTACTCCGAGTTTTGATTGGTCTACTGGATTGTCTCCGTCCTTCTTGATTAGCCAAAGTAATTACTTTGGTTTTGGTTTTACGACACTCAATTGAAACTATTTGCTCTATAGGCTTGTATAAGTACCTCATCAGCAATACTGGTGATGTGTCCGCACAAATATGCTTCTTCGGCTCTTTCATACACGGCAAGTGCGGTCAATGGAATGATAAAACAGAGATACGAAAACATATTTACAGCAAACGTCAGCCAGCCATATTTCTTCCTGTGAACAAAGGGCGCTAAAATATTACACTTTTACGTCGACAGGAATTTCTCTAACACAGTATTATATTAAGCACGAAAACAATTTTTGAAAGACGTCAAGCAGTCGAAGGGCGATAGTTGGCGGCCCACTCCCCAAATTCTTTAAGGTGGCTCAAACCAGTTTCAACACTTGAAAGAAACGTTCTTATCAGAAGCATTGACACTACAACAGATTATCACTTAACAGGAATGTTATGGTACCATATCAAACACCAATTATTTCTGAAAAAGATTCGGTCATTTTTGTGACTTAAAAAGTTACCGTGGCAACGGGAAGGCCTTGCAAAAACACCCTTTTTAAACTTTGAAGAGAGTTTCATCTTGGCCTGTTGATCTCTTTTGAGCAATAAAAAATTGGGGTCACCAAGTTCGTTTTTCACATATGAGCAACTGAAGCCAACATATAGGCTGTTTTTGCAAGGCTTTCCGTAGCCGTGGTAACTTTTTACGTCACAAAAACAACTGCAACTTGTTCAGCAATAATTGATGTTTCACATGGTGCCATAACATTGCTGTTACGTGATAAAGTGCTGTAGTGTCAATCCTTCTTATGACAAGGTCTCTTGAAAGCGTTGAAACTGGTTTGAGCCACCTTAATAGGGGATCTCAAAATAATTGGCATGCTTTCTACAACTACTTTTGGGTAAGAAGAATCTTGGGTGTACTGAAGAAACTAGTGCCCCAAAGCATAGGCATTGATCACACAGACAAGCAAATGGATTTCTCTTGCCAAAACTGATGAATAGCTTCTCCTTACCATTTTGTATTTAACAAGACAAAACTGACAGGATGTGTCAAACACCTCTCACGCCTGTACTGTGCCATGGTCTGTAAAAAACAATAAACACTTAATGACTGGTCCCCCGGGAAACAGTTAATTTTGTTTCCGAGGTCTCCCTGAGGCGCAGCCGAAGGAAACATTGAGATTCTACGGAAACAAAATTAATTGTTTCGCGATGGACCAGTCATTAAATGATTTGTTATGTGGCGCAAAAAGAAAAACCTGCAACGGCAACAGCAACGGGGGTCGTCGGAAACAATGCACTGTTATCCTCTGACGTCATAGATTTTGCAGTGTTGCTCGCTCACAGACTTTTGGCGGGAAACAGGTTTATTGTTAGATGTCATTTGACCTCGAAGTAACCAGTGAGAGCGCGCGCTGTTGGGGGAAAATTTTCAGCTATATAACAATTAACAATTATTGGATGAGGTTGAGAATGATAGCGATAATTATCAAGGCCAAAGTTTGTGTTATCTGCCGAAGCCGAAGTCTGAGGCGGATAACACAAACTGAGGCCATGACAATTATCGCTATCTTGCGAAAACCGAATCCAATAATTGTTTTATTATGCGTATTCCTGAGCTGAGCTCCGCCATGACAAAATTGATCAAACTGCTGGTTGGTGTGTTAGGTGACGTCACTTTTGCATGCTTAAAACTATTGTCTGTAGTTATGACGTCAATTCTACATGTATAAAATATATTGTCTGTAGGTATGACCTAAGAGAAACAGAGCAAGCAAGAATTAGCTGCGTGCTTATAGCCAATCAAAATCGAGCTGGTGACACCAATGTATAATAGTGGCATTTAAGGGCATACTATTGTTATTGCGCCTACGTTCTGTCAGAAGCGCATGAGTAGGAGCTTGCCTCTCCTATACAAGCCCTATGAGTCAACCTTTGCTCATATCTTTCTATTTTTAGAACGCCAGAGTTCTTCGGCTCTGTACACACTGTTTAGAATGGCCAATCAGAATAAAGGTATTGTGGAACAAAGACAACAATAGCAAAAACAATTTATGGAAATTGTGCAAATTGATGTAAATTGTTGTAAATGTGAGTCTCCTGCTAAAGGATTAGTTCTAAAAATAGAGAGATACGCGCAAAGGTTGGCTCAAGGATATAATGCATTGGGAGGCTCCTAGTCATGGGCTCCTGGTTCTGCGCATCTCGAGATACTCGGATTTCCTATTATTATTAATACAGGGATATTTTTGCGCGGTTCAAAACTATGCGGAGGAGTGGAACGTACGCCCTTCCTTCCTATTACTAGTTCGGATGCAATACCACTGAGCTATAGCAGACTAGTAGGACTGAGCTAGGCCAGTAAACTTGGTTCAGCTGACAAATTGTCCCGCTCTGCTGGCTGCTAGGGCTGGAATTGTCGAAATGGTGCAACCTCGTTCCTAGCGTATTTCTTTTCAGTCCTTCAACGACAAAGGAGGCAGAGAAGAGAGACTATGGGAACGAGGCTGGAAACGGTGTTAAGGTTAAGAGAATATTACACTCGACTGTCAAATCATATACAAAGAAACCGAACAAGTGCAATCAAAAGACTCTCTGCAGCTGCGTGGTCGAGTAGAAAGTCTGCGCACATTTTCTTGCTAAATTAAAGGTTTGTGTCTCTTAGTGTAAATGACTGGTGATTGGCTTAAAAATCTGATTAGTGATTGGCTTAAAAATCGCCCCACATTCTTCGACGATTGGTTCATTTCCTTGTCTTCGTCGGTCGCTATTGGCTGAAGTGATTACTTTGGCTTTCTTTTTTTTATCAGCAATGAATTGAAAAAGCCCTCTCGTCAATACTATCCTCAGTTTTTGTGTAAATCATATTCAATGTCATTGCAGCTCCATACAGTTATTTTTCCCTCTCAAATGCTTGTAAAAAGAGTCACAGTAAGACCGGCTTAACCGCTTGAACAAAATCATCGAATCCTCACTTGTACGTTAGACGTTAGGTAACATGGGGGTCAACTAGGAATTTGGACACCATGCTCAAACATTTTTTACTTAATTAAAATAATAGAAACATCACTAGTAAATACAAAAAAGTTTGAAACTAAATTAAGTAAACACGTCACGAGGAAATAAAATTGTAGTGTATTGTATTGTACAGTAAGAGCGCAGAAAAGAACATTACATTTATATATACAGGCGAGAAATCGAAGGTATTGTTTAAAAAACGACCAGCAGTGTTTTGTCGTGGTTTAAAAACACAAGGCGTACTCTAAAAAGTGTGTCCCTCTGGACTCAAAACAATGGTTCAAATTGTAACAGGAGAATAGTAGCACACCAGAAAAACAAAGAATACTAAAGAAGATATAAAGCTCATGCACGTGACGTTTTATCGGTGTTTTGATAGGCTGTTGTTGGTTCATTAATTATGAACGAGTTGTTTAAAGAGCAATTTTTCGTGAAACTTGTCTCTCAGCGCCATTTCTACAAGCGTTCTCACATTATGAAACAAGTTGTTTTACGGGTGCTACACTGAGCAACGTTTCATGCAACTTGTCTCGTTTCGATAATCACATGAGGTTAAAGGAACATTTTCATTGGATTGTGCCGCAGACCGTTGCGACACAAGTTGCAGGACAGATGTTACACTGCGCAATTAAAAAAAAATCATTGCAACCGTTGGGGAAAGTAGAACTCAATTCGTTACATTTTTGGCCGTTGCAAGGTATGTTGGGAAATGATTCGTGCAACTTGTCTCGCAAGCCATTGCGAGACAAGTTGCACGAAAAATTGCTGTGTGACACCGCCTTAAGGCGGACAAGTTCTACGAAAGAAGGGAGTAATGTAAACAGAGTGAAAAAATTTGTTTAGTTTCAAGAGGCCAGTTATTTTGAGTATTTCTCAGACAGTAAAACACGCTTGTTATACGTTCAGCAAGAAAGCATTTTATCTAAAGCTTTCAAAGTCAACGACAATCAGGATTAAACAGTAGTCAACGTAAAAAAGGAAATTGAGTGATTTTCTTCTCTTTTCACATGCCTTGTGCTGCATGAGACAAGTTAAACATATATACTGACCTCGATGAGTTGCAGAGATGATTTGTCAGGCTTAAGATCCTCTCCTGGGTAATGACCCTGAATCAAGTTCAAATCGTATTTCACCTAAAGGGAAAACGATTTCGCATCAGCCATTTATTTCAGAAATTAAATGACCACGGTTCCTTTTCTTGCAACACTATTTTTTGCCTAAGATCAACGAGTAAGGCTAGAATTGAGAAAACAATCGAAACCCCGCACTGCGTTCATTGACATCTCTTTAATTTTTCCATAACGACACCGACCTCGAAGCTTTAACCTCTAGCTAAGGATTCCAACATTTGGCCAACACTTTATTAGCCATCATATTGGGTCACTTAGCATCTTATGTCTGATGATGTAGAGCTATCGTCATCTGGCCGGTCGGACAAGTGTTATCCAACATGGTCCAACATCGCTCCCTAAAAATGTTGTTCAACTGTTAGTTGGAGCATAAGGCCGGAGTTATACGATCAAATGGAAACCATATCATGGGGGTCGCAGATAAAACCTGTTTTTACTGCATGTTAGCAATGAGGTCATCGAAAAAATCGCAATAAGAAAAACGTTCTGATCTTGTCGACTCGAACTCAGTCCAGCTCACAGTCCACTTCCGACTCCACAAGTAAGACCTGGTCTTGAAATTTACATTGAATTACCTCGGTTCACTTTATATCATTTGTTTTTCCTTTACTGAATCCATTATTGTCGTTTTTTGACGTTATTTCCCCTTAGCAGCTACCAATGGTGCATCCGTCTTTGTCGTTTCTCGTCGCTGCAATAAAAACTCTTTAGCTCCATTTATACGTTATCACTTATATCACTTACGAAATTCGGCTTACCATGTAGTTTTCCGACGAAGGATCTCCTTTTTCTTCAACACACTGGTCAAGCAAAGACTAGAAGAGGCAAAAAAGCTTCATTTGGTATTGGTTCTCAAATTTTGTTATCTCTCAGATGGAAGAAATTCAGCGTAACGTAACATTTTCTCCTGTGCTGATTACAAGGAAATCGCCAGCATTCATTTAGGGGCTGTGGAAAGGGGCCCACGTTTTACTTCCTGTTACAGTTGTCAAAAAAGAGGCAGCCAGGCAGCACATTTTTTATTCAAGAGCTATTCAACACTTTGAGATTGTGACCTGTGACCTCCCACGCCAATATCATCTTCTACCAATTACTAAGCTAACAGTCCAGCGGTGTAACTATTATAGTACCAGGAATATCGAGAAAACAAATTTCCTCTAGATAAGAAAAGACGTCAGCCTAATCTTTCGGGCTGTACACACGCTTCATATGCCTTATCTCAAATGGATTGTATCGTCTTTGAAGTTGCAGTTGTAACTCGATTTGTTATTGTTTTTTAACACAGTTCTATCATTCTGTAATTGTAACTGGTCAGCAGTTGTTCTTGCAGTTGTAATTATCAATGTAGTTATAAATTTGTTTGCAATTTAAGTTGTAATTCTTGTAGTTTAGTAGTTTGCCTTTTGCCTTTGTTGCTGTTGTTGTACTTAACTTGAAGTAGTTGTCGAGACACTTTTAAGTACGTTTGCCTAATTTTTACGTCACTGGTTCACTCCGCTTGAAGTTGGCAATCGATGACTCCTGCTCTGGCAATGTCCTCTACCTGAGTGACTCCCTTTTTGTGATAGAAAACAGAGCGATTTCATCAACTCTTTATTCAATTGCCTTACCACAGCTACTTCAGGCATCTTTATAATAATTTTCTCCATCAGAGGACATAGGGCTGTTGAACAATTCCTTAACGCTTCGTCCCACCTGAAAAGAGGAAACAAGAAAAGTACGGTGTGGTAAGAGAAAAATCTTGTAACCGATATTAGAAAACTCATAATCCAAGGTAACAATATGAAGGCAATTTCATTTGCATTCAGCACTCAGCACAGCATTCCTATTCACACCGATATCTCTCGTCTCTGGTAACGATACCCTTGATGAATGCCTTAATGCTCCGCTATAAATGGCTTAGTAGAGCTAAAATCACACCATTCGCTGTAATCAACTGACTAAATTGATATCCCGTGGTTGTCATCCATGTACTTTTAGAGCTTAAACCTTCATCCTTGCACATTTTGCTCAAACACCCACCTACGCCTGTGACGAGAAGGGGTACGTTTTTTTTCAACCGATGGCCGAGCGGCACACTTCTATTTCAACAAATTTATCTATTAGAGAGTAATTTTAAGTGCTATCTTTATACTTATCCTGGTCAGAGTTTTTCTTTACCTTTGTGTGGGCCCATGAATTACTGCGGCTAATGCTCAGATGAATTACATAAGAACAAAGGTAGCACTTAAATTTACACTAGAATAGTTATCTTCATGTGACACAATTTCCTTGTTGTCAACATAAAGGCTCTCGCAAACGACGAAACATGATTGTTGCCCGAAACGTTTCCTTGGAGCGCAAACGCGGCGAGGAAACATATGCCGAGGAAGAAAACTGTTTCTGAACAAATTCAGAAATATTTTTGCTCCCCGGGAAGCAAATTTTGCTTTCGCAACAAATGTTCCTTGCAGCAGCAAACGGGAAAACTTCATTGTTTTCTCGTTTGTGGGCTTCTCTAGGGAGTTTAAGAAACGACGAAGGACACGTCCACGGGAACGCCTCAAAACAATAATATCATTGGGTAAAAGAGGAAAAACATCGTGCTGCACATGCGTACATATTTTTTTGTTATATACCTTGCCTTTCACTCAACAAACCGAGCACTGTGATTGGTTGATTCTTGGTCACGGTGCCCCTGATCAAATTCAAATGTATCCCGATCGGGATGCAATTCCACAGTTGTTGCCCGCTCCGGATGTTTTGCTGCGATTGTTGACTGAAAAGTCTAAATGTACAACAAAGCACTTAATGTCTGGTCCCTCGAGAAACTAGTTAGTTTTGTTTTCCCTCGAGTCCTGATCTTTCCCTCGACTTCGTCTCGGGAAACATCAGGACTCTCGGGAAAACAAAACTAACTGTTTCCCTCGGGACCATACATTAAGTGTATAGTGGTACTCTGCATAACAACGACTACAATCATAGACAAAAGTAGTTGGGAAGGTTATGTAAATAAACCACACCAGAGCTGTATTTCAACCTGCTTCTGTTAAAGCTCAAAAGAAATAGTTCCACTTTCTCTTACGTAGCCCCCCTCCCCCCTATTCAATGTTGGAAGGTAAGTCAACAATTTTCCACTGAAACCATTCAGTTTTGCACAACATTAAAGGAGGGGGGAGGGGAGAGAAGCAATGAAGACTTCAAAAGTGCTAACCTTCCCAACAGTTTTGTCTAGGATTGTATGAGAGTAGGAAATCTGCTTTGAACGCTCATAACTCTCGTAGTATTTGACATGTGGCTTCCATTTCTTATTCTGGACATGTTCTTATAATGTACTTTCGAATGCATATATAAAATCTCACAATACTGAAATTTGGTTAAAATCATCGTTTTATGATTTGGATTTCAGACTTGCGTGACGCTTCACAACGTTACTCCAAAATCCGTTCTGTTGGGGAAGTGTTTACTAAGAATGCCATAAAAAATACATTTTTGTTGTTTGATGTTTCATATTCGTTAAAAGATAGCTTTCTTTTTTGGAGGACGTTGGAAAAATGCCAAAAACTGTTTTATTTCGATCGATTTAGCAAGAAATGGTGCGAGCAGTGCGAGAACACTTACATTACTCCCGACATCACTCCCAACATTACTCCATTTTCGAAGCCTAAAATAATGCCTTTACAGCACAGCTACAGATAAATTATTGAAACTGGAGTGTAAGGAGTCTCAAAGGAAATAGTAGTAGGACTTTGCATGGTCATTTCAGCTTTATTTTAGGTAAACTGCAACATTACTCCATAGAGAGAGCTTAAATTGAAATAACGCATATAATTAACCTTTGTGTATACATGGTTTCAATGGAGTAATGTTGAAAATAAGTAGATACAATAACTTTTGTCCATAATCAGAAATACAGTGTACGTATCCCAGTATGCTTTACATATAACTACGTTATTGTTGCAAAATATCACATTCATTGGGCATATATTTCGCATTTTCTTATGGAGTAATGTCATGGAGTAATGTTCACATACATGTTTACTGTTCCCGAAATAGGTCAATGATTGACAGGCCATCCTACTCACGCTATTGGTGCAAAAAAAAGTAGTCACTGTTAATTTACTTATTTAATGTGACTCTGTTTGAAATGCACATAACGTTTTTAAAAGGCGCTGCTCTCAACTTGGCAAAGTGCAACTGACGTCCGCCATTGTAAAAGTTTAGTCCGTGAACTCGTTTGACCTTTCAAGACCAGCTTTTTGGCTTTAATTAACTATCATTTAGTCTCCTCCCCTTTCTGTTCATTTACGAAGGAATTTTCATCATGTTATTTGCTCTACAATTTAATACCATTGAGACACTACTGCAACATGACGTCCTAACACATGTATGAAAGTTGAAAACTTGCCTTATTTTTAACCAGATAAACGCCTAAAATTCATGATAACATGGCAAAAGGCAGTTAAATATTAAAGCAAGCACTAATTGTGTTTGTTTTTCAAAGGTACTGTAAACGCTAAGAAAAAAGTCGTCTTTCCAATTTAAGACCACGCCCAGAATTTGCAGACGTATGAGAGTAGGAAATCTGCTTTGAACGCTCATAACTCTCGTAGTATTTGACATGTGGCTTCCATTTCTTATTCTGGGCATGTTCTTATAATGTACTTTCGAATGCATATATAAAATCTCACAATACTGAAATTTGGTTAAAATCATCGTTTTATGATTTGGATTTCAGACTTGCGTGACGCTTCACAACGTTACTCCAAAATCCGTTCTGTTGGGGAAGTGTTTACTAAGAATGCCATAAAAAATACATTTTTGTTGTTTGATGTTTCATATTCGTTAAAAGATAGCTTTCTTTTTTGGAGGACGTTGGAAAAATGCCAAAAACTGTTTTATTTCGATCGATTTAGCAAGAAATGGTGCGAGCAGTGCGAGAACACTTACATTACTCCCGACATCACTCCCAACATTACTCCATTTTCGAAGCCTAAAATAATGCCTTTACAGCACAGCTACAGATAAATTATTGAAACTGGAGTGTAAGGAGTCTCAAAGGAAATAGTAGTAGGACTTTGCATGGTCATTTCAGCTTTATTTTAGGTAAACTGCAACATTACTCCATAGAGAGAGCTTAAATTGAAATAACGCATATAATTAACCTTTGTGTATATATGGTTTCAATGGAGTAATGTTGAAAATAAGTAGATACAATAACTTTTGTCCATAATCAGAAATACAGTGTACGTATCCCAGTATGCTTTACATATAACTACGTTATTGTTGCAAAATATCACATTCATTGGGCATATATTTCGCATTTTCTTATGGAGTAATGTCATGGAGTAATGTTCACATACATGTTTACTGTTCCCGAAATAGGTTAATGATTGACAGGCCATCCTACTCACGCTATTGGTGCAAAAAAAAGTAGTCACTGTTAATTTACTTATTTAATGTGACTCTGTTTGAAATGCACATAACGTTTTTAAAAGGCGCTGCTCTCAACTTGGCAAAGTGCAACTGACGTCCGCCATTGTAAAAGTTTAGTCCGTGAACTCGTTTGACCTTTCAAGACCAGCTTTTTGGCTTTAATTAACTATCATTTAGTCTCCTCCCCTTTCTGTTCATTTACGAAGGAATTTTCATCATGTTATTTGCTCTACAATTTAATACCATTGAGACACTACTGCAACATGACGTCCTAACACATGTATGAAAGTTGAAAACTTGCCTTATTTTTAACCAGATAAACGCCTAAAATTCATGATAACATGGCAAAAGGCAGTTAAATATTAAAGCAAGCACTAATTGTGTTTGTTTTTCAAAGGCACTGTAAACGCTAAGAAACAAGACGCTTCCTTAAGCGTTTACTCGGAATACCATGTGGCGCAGAAGTAGGGTGATGCATTTTAGAAGAGGGAGTTTTTTAATTTGCCAAGTACGGAACAAACAATTCATCAGGGGAAAGGACAAAACATGGACCCCCCTTTTAGACCGGGTCCATGGGCCAGACCCCTATTTTTTTAAATTTTTTGTTTTTGTGTTGCTTTTTTGCTGAAAAGTGTCCCAAGGCATGTTAATGAGCCTTTTAAGGAAGGTGCCTACTAATTCAAAGGTATTTTTGCGCGCTTTACTGAATAATCGGGAAAAGCAGATCTTAACAAGTGTCATTGAAATCCAAAAAGAAAATTGGGGGTAACCACGCATTTTTTGAAGATAATTAATCAACAATATTTGTAAAAAGCTTTAAAATACAAAGCAATGTATGGCGTTCTTTTCAAATTGAAGGTTAATTATCTCTGAAAAATGCATGGTTGCCCCCAATTTTCTTTTTGTTTACCAAGAGCACTTGCTAAGTTCTGCTTTCTCCGCATAGTTTTAAACCGTGCAAAAATATCCCTGTATTAATAAGCACCACCCATAGGAAATCCGACTATCTCGAGATGCGCAGAACGTATGCGCAATAACAATAGTAGGCACCGTCCTTAACCTTAGTAATTAAAGACGATTTCTGCTAATTTGCTTCACTTTTCTTCCACACTAATAAAAAATTACTTAAACTTTAAAGAAAATGTTATGCGCTCCAGGGAAGAATGGAAGTAGCCTGTGTACAGACGTCCACTCTCCAAATTTACCGTTAGTAATCGTGTTTCGGAAAAGTTTTGCAAAAATTAATGAATGATCTACAGTGACCAAAATTTGCGTGGCTGATATTTCTTTGGGGCTAAATTTTCAAAACGGTGGTAAATGAGGCAGATTCCAAAAGTGCATTGACGAGCGTCTCTGATAGTTTTAAGATTCCTTGGCTTTATAGCGATAGAAGCACTCTTTAAAGGAAAGGTTGCCTTCCTTTGCAAGTCTTCCAACCGGGTGCGACCCTGGGGCCCGTTTCTCGAAAGTCCCGAAAACTTTTCGGGCACGAAAAGCCATCTGTGAAATTGCTACCGCTTGTTTTGGAAAGCCGATCTTTTAGCACGTTTTCAACGTAACAGAAATAAAAATAACTGTGAAGTTTCACGACTTAAATCCTCTCCATTCTTGAGAGACAAAAGGGAATTATGACACTCGAAAATTTCCCGTAAAGTTACGGCACTTTCGAGAAACGGCCCCCTGATCTTCAGAGCAATCCCGATCGTTGCCAATGAGTTGTTTGTATTCTCCTCGATATGTACAAATCTCCAGTCTTCCAGGGCAATACGCTTTGTAGATTGTTCATGAGAATGGCTAGGCTGGTCCAAGCAAGGCATTGAGATTATATCTGAATGAAGGGGTAGTTTCTAAAGAAACTGTGGTGCTGCGTCGGTGGGGAAGTAGTATACAAAAATTTGGTTTTATCAACGGAGTTGATAATGTAAATTGGCCACCGTACAGAGATTCTAAAAGCTGACGTTTCGAGCGTTAGCCCTTCGTCAGAGCGAATCGAGGGATTATGGGTTACGTGTAGTTTTTATAGTAGAGTAGGAGCTACGCTATTGGTGGTAACATGGCAACGTGAAAAATAGGAATATATTAGTTAAATGAAAAGCGTTCGCTAACAAAGTTCATCTCATGTATCCAACAGTGGACTCCAAAATTAGCCAGTCCCAACATGGACAATATACATAAGCATTAACATATTTTACAACAATAAAATACCAGTGATAAATGAACAGATATTGTTATTGTTCTCTTTAGGTAATGTAATCATTGTTAGTAATGACAAAATGAAACAATTTGTAACTGATACCCACTCTAAACATTGTCACAAAGTGAACACAGCCCTTTTGTCACGAAATCGTCCTTTCTGAGGTTAAAAAGCTCATTAACATGCTTTGGGACACTTTTAAGCAAAAAAAAAATCATAAATAGCGGGTCTATGACCCGATCCAAAAGGGAGGTCTATGTTTTGTCCTTTCCCTTAAACAGGTGACACAGCTAATCAGGAATAGTATGTTTTGGAACAGGTTGATGGAATGGAAATAACGTGGGCGTTATGTCTATTTTTTTAGAATGTAGTGTGACATCAGATAAACTGGTTTCAAGTGAAAGCAGCCGGTGAGGCAAAGGCGTGTGAAACACTAGTGTAGCAACACAGAAAACATGTGAAAAACTATTCTTGTAATTAAGTCTTAATTTGGGTACATATAAGTGAAAAACGGTATACAGCTGCAAAGCTTCCAGATTAATTAACAGTGTTATGAATGATGCGGCCGGTGACTTCCAGCTCTAGGTAGCTAACATGAAGATCGTGAAACTATCAATTGATTAAAACAAGAAATAGACATCGGCGGATGTTCGTACAAAGAACAGCTGAGGCAGAAAGAAACTAGGAAATTCGGCCATTCATAACATACCGCTGCTGGAAGTTCTGTACTGGCGATTTCGTCATGCGGTCAACAGGCAAGATTAGAGTAAATATGTCATTCATAACATTCTAGAAGGCTGAATCCAGCATTTTCACATTTTAGCTGCATCGCATTGCGTCATTTGCCCTCTCGTGGAACTTGGGCGTCGAATTAGCAAACGAAATAAAATGAGTCACACTGAAGCTCCAACATAGAACCCATCATTTGGTTGCTCCACTGTAGATTATAAATTCGGATTTTCATCAAATTCGGTAGGACTAGAGGCTGTTTCAAGTCTCTCGTTATCGGAAATCTTCTCCTTCGCTGCGGTGTTGATTTATTTGTTATTGTTGCAGTTGTGTTGTCACAGAGGGAGGTCAAATGTATTGCTCAAAGGGGTGTAGTACATTGCTTTTTAACCAATGAAATCACCGCCTTGTAATTCTATTGTCCATTTGCTGCACAGAAAACTAAATTCTGCCCAGATTATAACTCGGATACCTTTCAGGTATTCCGAGTAAAAAGTCGTCTTTCCAATTTAAGACCACGCCCAGAATTTGCAGACAATCATAGACAAAAGTAGTTGGGAAGGTTATGTAAATAAACCACACCAGAGCTGTATTTCAACCTGCTTCTGTTAAAGCTCAAAAGAAATAGTTCCACTTTCTCTTACGTAGCCCCCCTCCCCCCTATTCAATGTTGGAAGGTAAGTCAACAATTTTCCACTGAAACCATTCAGTTTTGCACAACATTAAAGGAGGGGGGAGGGGAGAGAAGCAATGAAGACTTCAAAAGTGCTAACCTTCCCAACAGTTTTGTCTAGGATTGTAGCTTGCGAGCAAGCTCTCCGAGGCTTTGAAGAACTTGCTCGCATGTTAAACATCGACGTGAAATCACCACAATTGAGGTTTTGACGACGTCAGACACAAATGTGAACGTTTTTTTCTCTACTTTTACTCTAAAACCGTTCGAACCAATTAATTATTGTAAGGATTATTCGCCCAAACAGTGCGACGTGAACGAGATTCAATAATCAGGAAACAATTCGCCGTCGTAGATCTGAAAGACCCTACTGAGAAGCTTTGCGTCGACATCCACACTTAATTGTGAACAGGGCTTTGTTTACATTTGGACTCCCAAGAGAATTTAGTACACGAATGCCGCCCGATGTGATATTCTGAGTGTTCAAGTATAGTTTGACAAGCACACTAACCTTTCGTGTTTAACGATCACTGCCGCTACTTCTCTTTGATTTGTCCGAGTGGCGATGTCTAAGATGTTTTCTTGATTGCTGTTCTTTAGAATCTGCGCATTTTTACTGGACAGAAGGAAATTCAGGACAGCAGCATGACCGTTGCTTGCTGCCAAATGCATAGCGGTATTCTGAAAATCAGGCAAAATGACGACAAAAAAAAAACGGTTTACGTAGGTTGCAGATATGAAGGTGTCAGCAACAACAACCAAAAACAACTTTTCTTAAGTGCCGATGGATTTAGCACTAGAGCACTAATTGAGGACACTAATAAAATTAACTCAAATCAAATATTGATTTTTGTGGAGAGGGGAAAACCGGAGTTCCCGGAGAAAACCTCTCAGTGCAGAGTAGAGAACCAACAAACTCAACGAGTCTGGGAATCGAAACCGGAGCACATTGGTGGGAGGCGAGTGCTCTCACCACTTCGCTATCCATGCTCTCCTAACAAAACGTTTAATTTCGTGATTTCCTCGGCTTGCTCATTAATTTGGTGAGAGATTAATAAAAAAAGTGTGCCACTTTTCAACCAATCAGGCTTTGGCCATTCAAAAAGTGAATAGCGCGCTATCCATCGGACAAATCATTAGCCAACAGGAGAAAGAACAAAATTATCATGTGAGCTATGTAGTTGATAGCGGGATGTATTCTAATCCTATAGGTCGGAGTCGCAAGCTATTAGCCAATCAGCAAACGACCTTAATTAAGAATGAACCACTACTGGGTAGAATATACTGTTGCCTATGAGATTCCCTAGTGAGAAGCCTGAGAACGCTACTCACACAAAGCGCCGCGAGATGGCCCATTGATGGCCCCTGGGATAGTATTATAGGTACAGAAAGACTCATAAACGGAAAATATTCGGGTGATTAACTCCACCTTGCTCTTGTCAACATCGTTGATATGGTCCTCAAACTTGTCCACCATGAGTTTACAACAACCTAATGCTCCCTTATGAGCGGCAAAGTGAAGAGGAGTTCTCTCCGTCTGATCTCTGAGATCAAAATAAAAGAAAAAGCGAATTGGTTTCAAACTTTTAAAATAATACGCATCGCCAAAGTATCTGATGTCCTGAATCTTTGTAATCACTAGAAATTTTTCAAAAACACCCTCAGAAAACGTTCTGTAAACATCGAAAGTTACAGTTCACATTGCAACCAGACCCGGGTTGGTCGAAACATGGTTAGCACTAACCAGCGTTAAATACCATGGCAACCTATACGTTTTGACTGACCTCTTAGTGCTAAAGGCCCAGTAATATGGGCAACATTTTTCGTGCAAGTTGTCGCGCAACAATGTTGCGTTCCAAGTTGAGCTGGTTTGTTGCGCGTGTTACCACCTTCTTGTGCAGCAAATTTTTATGTTGCAAAAGTAGACGTGGCTTTTACTTTTTGTATCATGAAAATTTGTTGCGCAAGAAGGTGTTAATACGCGCAACAAACCATCTCAACATGAAACGCAACATTGTTGCGCGACAAGTTGCACGAAAAATGTTGCCCGTATTACTAGGCATTAACCAGGCTTCGAGCCGTGAACCGGCCCCTGGTTGACAATCAGACATAGTTTGATGCTACTCTGGTTTCAATTTTTTTAGAAAATGTAGCTTAAAGGTCCAATTCAAAGATCTAACCTTTCGACACTTCTGTCAAGTGTCTGGTGTCTAGTGTCAAATAAGTAGCATATAAAAGGGCTCTTGCGATGAAATTGGACAACCTCTGGTGAAAATACTATACAGGAGTGTAGGTACGTTGGGTACTTGAGTTGTAACTTTTTAAGTATCAAACTATGTCTTTCTGTAAACAACTTATTCACTACAAAATCGAGGGCCTAAAGAACATTGCAAAACTTGAAGAAAAATTTCGGCTGACTGGCTGAGATACCTACAATTGTAGTCTCCCTCGCAGCCGTTTTTTGGATGTCACGCAACGTTCCCACAAAAGTTACTTTTGGGGGAACGTTGCGTGACATCCAAAAAACGGCTGCGAGGGAGACTATGAGATACCATGTCTCCTAAAAGAAAGGAGACCCAGATCTTTTGCACGTTTTGACATACCTTTCGATGACTGCGCCAAGCCTCAACAGGGCTTCGGCTGTGTATTCATATCCCTCGGAGCAAGCGAAGTGCAGCGCTGTTTTGCCGTGCTCGTTCTGCATGTTTATAATCTTACTGTTCTGATTATCCATAAGTGCTTCCACAGTTTCAGTCCAACCATATCTGAAAAGGGAACACAGAAATACCAAAGGAAGCTGAGCCAAGTTGCCTCTCTTTTCCCCGATTATGTATCAACAACTTAACAATCATCTACTCGTGAATAACTTCTTGAATTCTCGTCAATCTGGCTTTCGATCACTTCATAGCACACTGACATCGTTATTGAGACAAAGAATAATTGATGTTTATCGGTGTGGCATTTATTGATCTAAAAGAGGTACCATGAAGTCACTCGCGCATTACGGGGTTGATCCAAATTCTGTCCGATCGATTTTTCGCCTCCTACCTACAATCAGTGGTAAAAGTAGTTGTGACGCTAAGGCAAGGATGAGCCTGAGAACTTCCAGACTTCATAAACGCAAAAGCGCAACTGTCAACATCCCACTAAGACCTTCGAATTTTCCCACCTGCCAATCTAGGAAATATCTGTTCATGATTGGGAACATTGTTCTTGGAGTGGTTTTGGGGGGGGGGTGCAATTATCCAAAGTCAGTAAGAAAACCAACCTCAAAAGGTGTCCGTCGCAAGACTTTTGCCACTGATTGTACGTAATAAGTCTCAAAAATTTAGTGTTATAACGGAGCGTTATCCATTGCAAGTGAACTCAATTGCGGGTTATCCCGGGGCAGTATACTCGGCCCTTATTTTGTTTGATATGTAGAAACCATCTTTATAAGTGCCTCAACACGTCTTTAGCCTGCAAGCAGGCTCCAAGCCCCTATATTTCGACCGCGTGTCATTTCAACAGAAGAGCCTGCTTGCAGGCTAACACGGCTTATACAAAAAATGTTTATGGATAATACTAACATTACCGTCACTGATTGTACTTTTGCCGGCTGAACTCGGAAAAAAGCACTAAATGTACTTTTAAACTTACGATTCTTTTTTGCTTAGTCTTAGCGTAGCGAAAACTGAGTTAATGGTCATCGGATCTCTTCAAAAGCTTCTCGTTAGACAACCAATCAATTAGCAGAGTTCAGCATGCTAAGTCGTTGGGTATTAAGAAATCATTCGTATATGAACGCCAGTGCATTTCATGATTTATGGGCATGAAGTGATGCTTTGAAAATTGAAACATCACAGGTGACTATCATCACGAAATGGACGGGCAAGTTCACACGGCTTTTTTTATATATTATAAAGTAATTACTTTGGTTTTGGTTTTACGACACTCCATTGAAAATCGCTCTATACTCCACAAAATTACTCCATTGCTGTTTCCATAGCAACTTCCGTATCGCACTCATTTTATAATTTGTCATTGACAATTCAAAAACGCATATTCTTTTCAGTACACAATATCATTGTTATTGACGATCGGCTCTCAGGATCTAACAATATTAGCGAAGTATGTAGACATTTATCCTCGGCAATAGGTGCCTTGTTGCGTTTTCCAATCCACTGCAGTACAAATCTTTAAGAATTTCATCCGCCCTTATTTTGATTACTGTAGACCGATTTGGGATGGATTGAGTAATTATTTGAGCAGCGAAAAATTACAATAATTGCAAAATTATGACAGCAAAGTGATTTTTCAAGCCAGCTATGAAGAGAAACTTCAATCTTGCTTCTCAATACACCAAAATGAGACCAACTAACACTAAGAAGAAAGAATCAAAAAACCATAATGATGTTAAAGTCCCCTGTGTACTTGCGGGAACTACTTCGCTACCGAAATTTCAGATCAGTTTGATCTAGTTTTGTGCTTAAGGTAATTCCCTTGAAATTGTTCTACTATCAAACTTTTTTGGAAACTTGGCATAATTAACATTCATGATATGAACATTAAAAAAATGCAATAAAAAAATGGGGTCACCGTGCTTGTTTACGCGTCAGCAGGCTCTTAAAATGGGGTATTTTTACTGTTTTCGCGTTAAAAATTCGAATCACCGTCATACAGAATTAAGTCTTGGTTACGTCAAAGACACAACATTTTATTTTGAAGATAAAGCTTCTTTTATTTACATAAGCAGTATTGCTTAATTTACGCCGTCTTTGATTCCCTGGTTGTGGGAATAGTGCACTTTTTGGGACAGTTTCGTGGTTAGCTTGAAGCCCTCGCCTTGGTTAAAATACACCCAGTACGGAACTGTTTTCCAAAAAAATTCATGTTCTACTATCAAACTTTTTTTCTTCTTCAAATATGTTCTTTAATAGACTGTTCTTAGCAAATACCTGAAAAAAAAAATCGGGGGTCACCGTGCTCGTTTGAGAGAAAAGGAGCATTTATTTCGCTATCGGGTTTAATTTTACCGAAATCTCTTACGTTTTGTATGCGCACGTGCTCATGTGCGCGCGCTAATGACGCGAAAATCGTGTGCAGTAGGGATGCGCAATGCAATACTAAGGAATTACCTTAAACCGCCCAATTGTGAATAGTTTTGATCGCTCTAACACTTTCACGTAAGGAGTTCTACAGTAGTAGCAAAAGTTACGATTCAAATAGTTATTACGCAGCTTGGGTAATGTCAATTTACGTCGTCGTTGTCGTCGTCGCCGACGTTTTTGAGACGCGGACGGCAACCGGAAGTGAGCTGTTTTCCTTTTTAACTTGTCTTCACACAATCACATTTACATTACTAAGTATCTTTTCTCCATTAGAGATGATAAATAGAAAAATCTGGGAGAGACCACTGCCCTGGCACGCGAAATGTTCTCTTCCGGTTGTCGTCCGCGTCTCAAAAACGCGCGTACTTAAGCTACCTACTCGTAATAGTAGGGAGCTTAAGCAAGCGTAGTTTTGAGACGCGGACGGCAACCGGAAGAGAATATTTCTCGTGCCAGGACATTCGTGTCTCCCAGGTTTTTATACTAATCATCTCTAATTGGGAAAGATACTTCGCAATGTGCTTAAGGTCGCTAATAGTGGTCTCAGTACCGGTAATTCTTGATATAATTATGGATCTAGCTTATGACGAGAAAAGGTGTTCTGTCCTACCTTGCTGCTACATGAATTGGTGTATCAAGTCCCTTGGATAACACGCTTGAGGACGCTCTATTTCTAGCCACAAACAACTTGATATTCTATAGAAAAAAATTAAAAACACTTATAACATACCCTTAATACGTTGTTGTTCTCCTCCAATTTACAAAGTCCGTTTTTTACGTTCGAAGAGAGGGCGCTCTACGGGAAGTACATTTTACGACTGATCCTTGAACGATACCTCGCTCGAAACATCCTAATTTAATATTGAGCAGTGGTATAGGAAACATCAAGCATTGCTACCTTTATGTCTCCACTTTTAGCTGCGTAATGAACTGGCGAAAAACCTTCATCGTCTTTTTCAGTGATAAGAGCAACAGCTGCGGGACTCTGTGGGCAAAGATTTAACATAGAAACCCGTGATAAAAAGATTAATACTAGTGAATTCTGCCACTTTTTCTCAAGCTCTGTATCCCCCACCCTACCCCACCACAACCCAATCTCTCTCTGAGCTAAAAGTTTGTGCCCTTGTCCGCAAACTGTGCACAAGGTCTTCGTTCGGAGATAACACTGATTTTGAGTAACTACGACGCGGCGACGTCCATTAGAACTTCACCACGCAATATGATTCAATCAACAAAACAGTTTCTCTGCACCTCCATGTTTGAATTTGGTACATTTCTTCCCTATTCGCTGCAAAACTGCGATTTGAATGACCAAATCCCAAGTTCCATGGAAGGCCTTAACACACAACGGAGAATTGTAATTTCCTCTCTGAGCTTCAACACTGATTCAAATTTTTGAGTTTTGAAAAAAAGATCACGTGACAGTCACCTGCAACAGTGCTTCCATAGACTTAACATCACCCACAGCAGCATGAAGCATGGATCTGAGAGACGTATCCCGGATGGTGACGTCAGCTCCTCGGTCCATGAGGAGCTGAACAACGTTAGCAGCGTTATAACGTGCCGCCATGAACAGGGGTGTACGTCTCTCGTCATCCCTCGGATCCAATGTTGCTCCCTAAGAAGTTGAACAATCGTAGATCAATTTTCTCTTTTGAAACCAAAATCGGCGACTAAAAGTGTTGAGACACTTGACATTTTAGCTTTGAACCAGCACACATTTCCTTTCCATCAACATACTGACACATCAATACCAAGAACAACCCCCTTCCCGCTGCTGCCAGTGTTATCTGCGTGAAAATGTCTGTGAGAATATGTTTTGCAACAGTGATTGGGGGTGGAGTGTGTTTAAAGGAGAAAACAGACAGGAATACATCAGATAGGTTTCGTAAACGATGGTGTTTCGACATTATAGTCGCGCATCGCAGCTGCAAATATAGATTCGTTTGGGAAGCTCAAACGAAAATCTTGATCGATTTATGAATGCTTGGCCATCTTGTGGAGTCAGATAACATATAGAGAGGTTATTGAGGTTAGTAGTGTGAGCCCAGCGCATGCCCAGTAACCAGGTTATCTACTTACGAAGCAAAGAAACCTCTGACATAAATTGTTGGATGAGAGGTTTTCCAGCGGTATCGATATTATAACTGATTCTTGACTGAATGACTGCCAATTCAAGTGAATGACCGACTGACTGAGTGAACCACTCACCAGCCAATCAACTTATCAATCCACCTGACTACAGACAGCCTGGCTTGCTGGCTGGCTAATTTCATGTCTTGCTGAGTCAGGCGTACAAACACAGAATCAGATGAGCATATCTGAATTGTCCATTGGAACAACTATGATTGGAGAGACAGGTGAACGCAAGGACGGATAGATGGAACAGGATTGATCGATCGATTAATGATTAGTCTTGTCTCTGTCACTTTTATTAGAGCCAAACAAATGTTGCTTCGGTATTGTATTTGTGAACAGTGTAATCTCAGTGATTATTCATCTATTTGAAGTGTCCTTTACATAATACTTACATTTTCCAACAGAAACTCCACAACCTGAACCTGGTTTTTGCCAGCAGCCAAGTGAAGGGGTGTTCTGCCTTCAGAGTCAACAAGAGTTATTCTACACACTGCTGGGTCTTTGCTGACAAGAAATTCAACAATGGGCATTGAGCCTTGTTCACAGGCCATGTGAAATGCTGTTATCTTATCTGTTTTCTGATGAATAAATAAAATAGAGAAATTAAGGACTGGCCGGGATGATAAAATAATATCATTTTAAACACTTTCATTAAACTAAGACCAATCTGATCAAAATTGACAATTTTAAAACGGACATCAATGCAATAGCCTTACCAGTATCTTACGCAATCAATAAATGGAGCTTATCTTACCCTTAGTTATACTGTTAATTTGTAACCGAAACATCTACAAGTCAGAAAACAGCTGACACAAAATAGAGTCAAACCTTTATTCTTTTGTGTTATTACCCATAGTAATATGATCTCTGCCTTGTTTTTTACATTCCTTTAATGTCTTAATATGTTTGACTAATTTTGAAAGTATTTCCTTTCACGTATCAACTTGGGTTGCTTGTTTTTCTTCTTTTGTGATTGGAAGTAAATTACTGAGCGTGAGCAAACTGATTGCATAAGGTTTCAACATGGTGCTCCAAATTAAGCAAAGCAAATCGTGTTAAACTAAATTGAAAAAAAAAATCAACAAGCCAACGAACATATTGATAAATTACCCTGGGTTGCCTTATGCGAGCTCCATACTCCACACACAATTCAACCACCTGACAACATAAAAAGGGAAAAGGAGAAGATTAAACGACATTTTGTCTACGAACAATGAGCTCGAAATAAGGGGTTTACTTTTTCGACCATAAAATTTGTCCTTTATGGTCTGTCACAATGGATCAGCAGGTCAATGATTCAACCGAAAAAATGGAGTGCTTACATCAAGGTTATTGTGCACAGGAGGTTTACAAATAGACAATATATTATTTAGACTAAATCTCTCAGCCTTCTTCAGCTTTCACGCCGCCTGAAAGTAATAAGAAATGGACACGAATTTACGCAACCACCACTCACGATGGATGGCGCATAAATCGTGGTACGAATAATTTGCAAAAACGAGCTACCATCAGTGTTGTGATCGCTCAAAAAGCCAGGATGAGTTGCATTGCATGCTGACCTTTATTTTTTTTTTTTAGATGGAAATAGGATAAAAAGGGTAACCACTTAGGTTTTAACCCTATGTGCCTTTGTCTCTTGTTTGGAATTGTACATAATGTGATACTGTACACAAAACACTACCCCTGCAACTGTTTCCTACCAAACCCACTTTACGCAGAAGCCCGCCCTTACCCCTAACACACAGCTGTTGACTGCCAAGTGAAGAAGAGAGCTACCATCGAGATCAACATTATACATCAAGTCTTCAACAGATCCTAGAGTCTTTTTAACTGTGAAAAAGAATAAGTTGTGAAAAAATGAACAATTTTTTAAGTAAAAAGAGGGTTTGATGTACATTTTAATTTTTACTGAAGAGGAGCACAGAAGAGTTGTTGACTCGACTCCACTCAACCACAATTTATTTTATTTATTTATTTATTAACTTCTCCAGTGAAGCTGGCAGAGCGCCACAGAAGCTTGGGCCAATTATTGTGGCCCCTTTTTTACCGTTCCAACCATGATACACAACAGCGACAAATGTATGGGTTCTTTTACGTCCCACAGGATTATGAACATTGAAGGGTTGTGAGACGGGACCTCTGGCTTATAGTCCTTATCCGAGAAGACTTGAAAGTCTAACCATTTGCAAATGTAGTTACAAAGGCAGCACTTTCTCCTCAAGTATTTTAAGATCCTGAGTGTTGGTCCGGCCGGCCGCGTGACAGTCCAGTGCTCAACCAACTGCCACTGGGCGGTGGTTCAGTTTACCAGCACAAAACCAGGTGGAGTATAATTAATTTTGTATCCCCCTTCCTCCAACCATTGTTCATGGAATGTGATACTCATCCTGGTTAAAAGTGCTACGAAAACGCGTGAAAATGCTCGTTTCACGCTGTCACCACGCATGTCACGTGGTATAGTCGTGGAACATTCTGTAACATTAGAAACTAGACCTGTAAATGAAGAATTGAAAATCCATAGAGATCCTGTGTATTATTTCTTGTCGACTTCACCAAAACAAAAAAGGAAGGCGTTCATCAATAAGATTCAACAAGGAGTGAGATGTAGAGGGAGTCGATTAAAGAGTGAATTACAGAAAAAAAGCTAAGAACTTACTGATCTCTAGCAGGTATTTGGCTGACTTAACAGCTCCTCTCTCCATGGCTCGGCTAACAGGGGTCATCTTATCTGCATCCAAAGGTATGAGACCAGCTCTGTTTTCCACCTATAGCAGAAACCCACCAAAGCGTTTTAATTTGTGCAGAGAAAATTAATGAGGAAAATGGGTACTTTTTGTTATTGTTATCCGTTGATATATTTGATGTCACGTATCGAAACTAGCAACTTAGGATAGAACAAGACCATGATCACTTTTCAACAATCGTGGATCAAATGTTAATTCATACCTTGTCAGACAAAGTAAATGTACACTATTAAGTAATGTTTTAAAAACGAGCAGCAGTGTTTTTTCGGGCTTTAAAAGCACGAGGAGTAGCAGAGTGTTGTTAGACCCGATAAAACACGTGCTGCGAGTTTTTTGAACGACTTCAAAAACATTCCACAAAGAGCGTGTCCCTCTGGACTCAAACAATAGTTCAAATTGTGAGAGGAGAATGATTAGCATACAAGAAAAACAAGATATGCCTTATTAGTATTCTTTCTATAAAGAATACTAACGAGGAGTATTTTATACTAACGAGGAGTGTTTTGTCAGGTGTTTGGATAGGCTGTTAAGCTGTAAAGTCTGAACCCCTAACCCTAAACCCTAACTCTATCCCTCCCTCCCTCCCCCCCCCCCTCCACTACAGGGCGTTTCCTGGGCTATGAATCCGAGGGAAAAAATGTTACTTCATTACCGTGTGTTGCTTTCTACCATTTGTATATATGTGTGCTTAATTAAAGATATTGTCAAGTTGACAAGTTCTGATGTTTTTGGGTCATTTTCATAGTTTTAGGAAAACAAAAAAATCTTCCGTGTCTCAAATCTCACCAGAATCTTGCAAATAGTGTCATTGTCCATTTCAGCTGCAAGATGGAGTGGAGTAGCTGAATTCCGTCCCAGAGCTTCGACATCACAATTACCTTGATGGATGAGGGTCTTTGAAAGGGGAAAAAGTAAAGAGACTCTTAGCATTGTATAAGGCTTGGGAAACAATTAGCTTTGGCGTAAAATGATGTGATCATTACTTCATTTTTTGCGGTAACTCAGAAGTTAAAGACAGTGGCATACTTACCATCACCAGTTTCTCACTTCCAACATGAATGGCTGTGTGTAAGGGTGTATCTCCTGTATCATCACAAATGGTGACATCTGCACCAAATCTAAGAAGCTTGTCTACTATATTGTATTGTTTTGACAGAATTGCTGTGTGAAGAGGAGTTTTACCAGACCTGTCCTGCTTGTTTGTATCTAGAGTTTACATACGGAGAAAGGGATTAAAAGCTTGGTAAGGAGCTTATAAGGCCAACGACGAGGGGGTACAAAACGTTGTCTAAAATATTATTTCCTTTCATTGCAATGACTTCTTGATAACTCTAGTCGTTCGGCACGGAAAGTGTGTAACAACATTGCAGGAATAAAAGTGGTATTGAGAATTTATCGTCAGGTGCTCACTGGTGCCCTCCCACATCACCTCAAATTTGGTCATTATTTCACGTCGTTGTCGGGAAACTGTATCAAAATGTGTTTTTACTCATTTGTAGCTGTCTTCGTCGTCTTTGCTTAACTCCCTTATGACATCACAATATACGTCTGCGACAACATTTTTTTAGGGTATGTTCGATTGACTCTATTCTGGAATAAGAATACGAGGAGTGATGATTTAAAACGGTACGTCTGGAGTTTTGAAGCAACAAGGATAATAAAGATATGTTTAAAATAGCATTTTAGCAGGTGTTTGACAATTTTAATGTGAATTTCCGTAAAAGTAAAGGATTTCTAGCTTTTATTCCATGTATTCCTATTCCAGAATACGGTCAATCGAACTCACCCTTAATGAAGCACTTTGGCGTACTAGATAAACACTTATGTCCAGGTTTGCTTGCAAATGCGAAAATTGCGAAAAATCGCAAATACTGAAAAGCAAGAGAAAACTAGTCCCCAACAAGAGTCGCGATTTTTGCGAAATTGCGAATTTTTAAGCATCCACAGAAACTAATTACAAAATGTATGTTCCAATACCCTGTGATGGTGAAAACGTTCAGTTTTTATCAAAGGAGACTCAAAAAAGAGAGAGGAAATGTTTCAGCCTTAGCTTTCGATTATAGATACTACCAGATAGCTGTTTAGCCTGTGTACAGCCGTCCCCTCGCCATCTTGTGGATGGGGGTGGCTGCACACAGGCTAATGGCCGTTCCACTTGACAACTTTTCCTATTTGAAAAATAAGGATTCTCGAAATTAGGAAAAAAGCGACACTGAGCCTTA